>OY757940.1:31142523-31145023 GCA_963585895.1 Sepioteuthis lessoniana
ATGTAAAAAATAACAATTTTGGTGAAGTAATACGAGAAAAATTAATAATAAATCAAAAAACATAGAAACGTTTGATGGTTTTATGGGAGTTTCAAAATTATGATACTAAGATTCTAGGTGTTTTCATTATTATGTCTAACCTATATATATATATATATATATATATATATATATATATATATATAATCTTCTCATCAAATCAATCTTGCATAGGTGATAGTCACCAAGCGTTGTTAAGTGGACTCTTACAAATGGAGTAAACTACAATATTTATCTATCTATATATATATATATATATGTGTGTGTGTGTGTATCTCTCTGTCGGTATGTGTGCCCTTGTGTTATTATATAATTGCGAATGAATTTTTTTTATATTATCATTTTTCGGTTTTGTATATCTTACCTTTCGGTTTAGTTAGGATGAGAACCTTTCGACTCAGAGCATGGGTTAGTTAGGTGCAAACATTAACGCAGGTGGTCACGCGTGCGCGGGAAGGATGTGTAGTTCACAGATGTCAAAATAAAAACCCCAGATAGTAAATGAAATAAGGGGTGTGGGAATGGCGTCATGCCTGGAAGAGTGGGCTGAGGATTTTGAGATTTGGAAAAAGTCAGTTAGTTGAGTTTCTGCCTCCAAACGAGAGAGTTCAGATTATGACCTGGGCGAAGCCAGACGACTTTGTGCGCTACGGGCGCCGCGCGTTGGTTGGGTTGAGAGCTGACAATTTAAAAGCAGTCAGCATAGAAAGATTATGTCTCTCTCTCCTCATGTCGAATAACCTTTAACTCAAAGGTAATAAAGTTTTGTACCTTAACCAATTTCGTGAATGTCGTGTATTTCGGATTCCCTATGTCCATTTCACACATCCGCATGTATTGACCAATTTGATACAACAGTGTGCTATTTAAGACTATGGTTTATTGTAGTGCCCGGTATCAGTGAGGAAAACAATTACACATATTATATATATATATATATATATATATGTTGAGAGCAATATTGAACAAGTCCAGGCGGCAACACCCTACAAAACACCAACTATACGGCCACTTGCCTCCCATCACGAAAACTATACAAGTTAGATAAACCAGACACGCAGGACACTGCTGGAGAAGCAAGGACGAACTCATCAGTGATGTACTCCTATGGACCCCCGCATATGGCCAAGCAAAAGCAGTACGACCAGCTCGAACATACATACAGCAGCTATGTGAGGATACGGGATGTAACCCTGAAGACCTGCCAAAAGCGATGAATGATAGGGAGAAGTGGCGAGAGAGGATCAGGGATATCCGTGCTGGCGGAACGACATGATGATGATATATATATATATATATATATATATATATATATATATATATGAAACAGGAAGTAATTATAACCGTATGAATAGTTACTAATATAAACAGCCACAAGGACTTCAGAGATTAATTTTATTTATTGCCTGAAACATTTGCCAACATTAATCGTTTTAGTTTAGTCTTTAACTTCAAAACATTAAAACTTCGTTAGGGCGTTTGAATTGTTGAATGAATTGAAAAAAGGAGAAAGTGTTTATAACTTTCTGAAAAGAATTTCATATCACATCAATCGATCAATTGATATAAGTGTTTGTGTTCACATATATCTCATTTTGTTCATATCTACTATTTCAAACATTCAATAACGCATCTATTTTTATCAATGTCACTTTGCTGTTTCTATCTCACTCACTGATTGATCGAACTGTTCAACCTTCTTTATATATATATATATATATATATATATATATATATATAAATGAGGAAGGCAATTTATTTTAAATTGGGAATTTTGTAACTTTGAACGTAAAGATTCCAAAATTTTTGTTTACATACATAAAACACCGGAAAATAGTTGATTTTAGTATAATTTCAAACCACAATACTATGAAAGGCCCGGCTTTTTCAACTGAACTCCTTATTTAGTCAAATTAGTGCAAAACTTTACAAAATCTCAACTTTAAAATCATTCGGTTTCATTATATATATATATATATATATATATATGGTGCATATATACGCGGTGCTTTCAATAAGTTTCCAGCCTTTTTCTTTGTACAGCCATTTAAATTGGCGTAGACTCTTGAAAATTCAGTATCTTATTGTTATACACCTTATGAGATGACTGACAAATTTTTATGATTTCAGGTTCAAATGAACAGCTACAGCAGCAATTGGAATACACCCTACTAAATCCTGATTGTCACAGCTGGTGAATTTCAAAAATGCAATCTGGACGTGAGGACACTTTAGAAGAACGATATGCAATAAAATTCTGGTTTAAACTTGGAAAAAATGCTACAGAAACGTATGGAATGCTTCAGACTGCTTTTCAACCATCTTGCATGAATCGAGCATCGGTTTTTGAGTGGTATAAGAGATTCAAGGAAGGCAGGGAGTCTGTGAGGGAGGATGAGAGGTGTGGGAGGAGTAAGGTAGTCAATACACCAGAGTTGATTGGGCAAATGTTTAGGGTTAG
>OY757940.1:31146445-31191445 GCA_963585895.1 Sepioteuthis lessoniana
GCCGTATCCAAGTTTTCTCGTGTGAGATTTAACTTTTATTATTATTATTATTATTATTATTATTATTATTATTTTACTCCTATGAGAGTTTTTCACACCAGCATCAGTTATTATTATTATTATTATTATTATTGTTATTATAATTATTATACTCTTTGCGTGTTTATTACACCACCTCTAGATGATACTTTTTCACGGAAGAGTGAGTAACAACAAGTTTTCTGTTTCGTATTTAGTCTTAAAATTGTTTATAAGTTGTTGTAAGAAATGTTTGTTGAAACCTAAAAGTTCTTGATATACGAGGTGCATATGATTAGCTTCAAGACTTTTTTGTATGGGTACTTTTATTGATAGTACACACATGAAACTCTAGTTCCCTTCGAAGTAATCTCCTCCGGCTGCAATGCACTTGTTGTACCGTTCCAATAACTACTGGAAGGCCCCATGGAAGTCCTCTTGTGTGATTATGTCAATGACCTTCGTCACTGCCTCTTTCCTCTCCTCAATTGTCTTATAACGACCGCCTCTGAGCTTAGGGAATAACCAAAAGTCACAGGGAGCAAGTCTGGACTATAGAGAGGATAACGAACTGTCTTGATGCCCATCTTGGTCAAACAGTCTGTGACAAGGATGGAGTTGTAGACTGGTGTATTGTCTTGTTGGAAATGCCACTGACCCGATTTGAAGAGTAATGGCCTCTTCCCAAGGAATCTCTTCCTGAACTCCTTAAAACATCAACATAGTAACCCTAACCCTAACCCTTTGGCTAATCAACTGTGGTGTATTGACATCCTTACTCCTCCCACACCTCTCATAGTCCCTTACAGAATCCATGCCTTCCTTGAATCTCTTATGCCACTCAAAAACTGATGCTTGATTCATGCAAGAGGGTCGAAAAGCAGCTTGAAGCATTGCATACGGTTCTGTGGGATTTCTTCCAAGTTTAAAACACAATCCTATTACATATTGTTCTTTTAAAGTGTCAGATTGCATTTTTTGAAAGTCGCCAGCAGTGACAGTCAGGCTTTTGTAGGGTGTATTCAATTGCTGCTGTAGCTGTTCATTAGAACGTGAAATCATAAAAGTTGGTCTGTCATCTCATAAGGTGTATAGCAATAACATACTGAATTCTCAAGAGTCTACGACAATTTTAAGTGCCCATACGAAAAAAGTCTGGAAACTTATCGTATGCACCTCGTATATCAAATACAATATGCACTTCAAAACACATTCATAAATTAGGATATAATTCATTATTCAGAACTGATAATACGATTTTAGTCTGGTTTATTAAAGTATATAAATTATGTAATCCAGTTATTGAATAATAAACAAACGATGTAAAATAATTATACACAATAAGTTGATTCGATTATATTGATTCTTCGTAACGAAATTCTTATATCATGAATATTTGTATATAATAAACTTAATTATCAATTTTCTCATTAAAAAGTTACTTTTAATTCAGCAAGAAATAGATTGTTGTTTCAATCAAGTATAATTTCTTTTGTTGGGACAAAATTTAATTTGATATTTTTTATATTCAGAAATGAAGAATTCCGTAGTTAGTTTGGGAATTTGATAGATACAAAGATAAGGGTAATATCAAACCCTGCTACGATCGTCAGTTTGTATCAATCCCACATTTCTCTTCTCTCTCTCTCTCTCTCTCTCTCTCTCTCTCACACACACACACACACACACTTACACACACACACACACACACACACACACATATATATATATATATATATATATATTCGATGCCCTTGAGCAATACACACAAAAATTAATGCAATGCCGATTTTTGCTGTTAGTTCCTATGGCTAGTACCATTTACCATGTTGATTTATTTGTTGGTTGGTTGGTTTCTGAGGGTTTATGTCATATCAACCTTTGTAGATTATTTAACGCCAAATCCATTTTTATTTGAATTATCTGTTCTTTTTAAAACAATTCAGTTTTGCATCTGACAGCACTTGGGACAATTTTGGTCAATTCATTCACTAATTCCACCCTAAAACCACGACACTTGTCAAGAAATTTGTAAGGATCTTTAAAAAATTAAATAGACAAAATATGTCTTTATAATTTAATCAAATATATATATATATATATATATATATATATATATATATATATACTTTCACACACATATACACACACATACACACACATATATATATATATTTACTTTTACAGTAACAATTCTGCTGAAATCTTTCGCTATCTGAGTTTCACTTATCACGATGAATGAGGATACTTGAAACGCAGAGTAACGGATAAGATTGCCATTTTAGTTATTTTAGGATTTAAACCAGCTCTCCTCAAAAAGTATTTTTCTTGATTGGGGTGTCTTAGAATACGCTGAGAGTAACCCTATTGTGCGGTAATAACTCCACCAAAAGAGGTGTCCTGAGTATGACACTAAATACTATCTGATGGTGAGGCTCCTGTTCTGGAGATCTAGGGGTTGTTGAGAACTCCCTTATGGCCATTACTCTCAAATATACTCTAACCTGGAGTATCACCAATATTCGCATTAACATATCCATAAAATACTAACACAACGAGTCGAACGGATTGAAAGACAGAATAAACATTCCTACTATCCACACAGGAGGCAGTACAATGAAAGAAGACACATGCGTGTTCTCTGGTAGAATTATGCACATATTGTTCAATGAAAAAACAGTATGTAAAGGGGTACGAAATGGAAAAAGGCCTAATTGATATACATACATTATATATTCGCATAGCTTTACTGCTGCCCTGTAGGACTAGATTGTTAGTTGGTTTCTTTGTTTAATGGCATATCAACCATAATAAGTTATTTAATGGCAAAGCTATTCTCATAGAGAACAGTAGTGATACTATTTAACCCATAGAAGGTAGGATAAGGGGGTTCATACCTTTCGCAAATGTATTTGAACGAAAGTGGATGTAATAGCGCGACTGGAGTACGAACTCGCTTACTACGATTCCGCAGTCCATAACTTTAACCATTACACCACGAGGACACACCCTGCAGGACGAGAGACAACGTCTTTACTGTGAGAAGAATAGAGTGATTTAAAGATCGAATAAGGGTTTCTGAACTGTCATAATTATCTCCCTTTGGGAATTGGCACGTCTTTTAGGTATTCTGTAAGGTGTCACAAGACAATTAAGAAACCTTCACTTAATCTGTTTTCTTCTGTTCTCAACCTACATTGCACGTATCTGACGAACCAATTCTCAAAGAGAGATGATTATCTCCACGGACCACCATTTTTATTCCTCTTTCTAGTTTTTTCTTTGCTGAATCTTAATCTAGCTCTTTCTGACTTTATAGCTTCTTTTCTAAACTTCTTGTGACTGCTTTGCTGCCTAAACCGCATCCTGTGGTCCCATCTTGTGATGTAATGCAAGTTCTGATTATAATCGAGAGAAGAAATCGATCAATCTTTTTCTGGCGTCAACACGTTTTTTCCTGTGTTTTCTTGTTCCTATTTAATGACATAATTGTCACGTTCGTTGGTGACTAGCTGAAGAGGAAAGAAGAAATTTTGCGATCGTTTTGTTCTGTGCTAATGCTGCTTAAGATAATTTACAAATTAGTTTAAATAAAAGTCCAAACGAAGAAGAGCTTTTGAACTCAGGAGCCGAGTGGAAGAAATGTCAATATTGGTCAGTATGTCTTTAATTCCAATTTAAAATGCTGAATTTTACAAAATGTTATGCTGTATTTTGTTTGTGAAATAATGCTTAAACTATGCGTTTTAAATGTAAAGGCACGCTTACTCTACTATAAAGCCAATTTGATATTAAGCCTATCCACATGTCAGCGAACAAGGCAGAATGTTTTTGAATATCTTCTATCGAATAATTTAAAAATTCGTAAAGAAAGCCCTAACAGTAGTTTAGAAGAAAAGCCTAGAATGCTACCACAGCCCCCCCCCCTCAGAAAGGGAAAAAGGAAAAAAAAAGAAAAAAAAAAAACCCAACAAAAACGAATTCTCCCCTCCACCCCAGTAGACCGCCACCCCCAAAGCTACCTAAAATATCAGTAGTAAATAAAAGTCCAAACGAAGAAGAGCTTTTGAACTCAGGAGCCGAGTGGAAGAAATGTCAATATTGGTCAGTATGTCTTTAATTCCAATTTAAAATGCTGAATTTTACAAAATGTTATGCTGTATTTTGTTTGTGAAATAATGCTTAAACTATGCGTTTTAAATGTAAAGGCACGCTTACTCTACTATAAAGCCAATTTGATATTAAGCCTATCCACATGTCAGCGAACAAGGCAGAATGTTTTTGAATATCTTCTATCGAATAATTTAAAAATTCGTAAAGAAAGCCCTAACAGTAGTTTAGAAGAAAAGCCTAGAATGCTACCACAGCCCCCCCCCTCAGAAAGGGAAAAAGGAAAAAAAAAGAAAAAAAAAACCCAACAAAAACGAATTCTCCCCTCCACCCCAGTAGACCGCCACCCCCAAAGCTACCTAAAATATCAGTAGTAAATAAAAGTCCAAACGAAGAAGAGCTTTTGAACTCAGGAGCCGAGTGGAAGAAATGTCAATATTGGTCAGTATGTCTTTAATTCCAATTTAAAATGCTGAATTTTACAAAATGTTATGCTGTATTTTGTTTGTGAAATAATGCTTAAACTATGCGTTTTAAATGTAAAGGCACGCTTACTCTACTATAAAGCCAATTTGATATTAAGCCTATCCACATGTCAGCGAACAAGGCAGAATGTTTTTGAATATCTTCTATCGAATAATTTAAAAATTCGTAAAAGTATAAGTCAGTACTAGTGAAAGTCTTAAGAAAGTACCTTAATGTTGGACTTTAACTAAGTTAAAACTTAAAACAAATTCCCCCACCCTTTTTTTTTTTTTTCTTTTTAAATTTTTTTTTTTTTAAATGTACACATGGGAAGCAGCATGATGTACGTAAAGGTATTTGAATAAAACAATGGACGACCAAACTCAATACCCAAATAGCCACATTTAACGTAAGAACCTTAAATAGAATAGGACAACTCCCAGAGCTAATCGCATCGGCCGAAGAACATAAAATAGACATAATATGCATACAAGAACACAGATACACACACACAGAAGATATCAAATATCACGAAACTAGCAATGGATGGTCGCTCGCCACTGTATCCGCATGGAAAAACTCTGTCAACGCCGCAGTGGGAGGGGTAGGATTGCTTATAGGACCTAGAGCACTAAAAACGCTTAATAGCATAGAGAAAATACAACCTAGAATGATGGTAGCTACATTTAACGGAAACCCCAGAGCAACAATCGTCTCATGCTACAGCCCCACCAATGTTAGTGAAGAAAATGAAATAGTCACCTTCTACGATGAGTTATCCTCATTAGTGCGTAGCATCCCGAAACAGAACATGTTAGTCATTGGCGGAGACATGAATGCACAAATCGGGAAAAACGGAAACAACAAAAACAGCCTCCACAACACGTCAAATAGAAATGGGCAACATCTAACAGATTTCATGATAGAAAATAGATTAGCATGCCTCAATACAAACTACCAAAAAAGAGAGGGCAAACTATGGACATACACGTACGCAAACAATACTAAAGCTCAGATAGACTACGTCCTTATAAACAAGAAATGGAAGAATAGTGCATTGAATTGCGAGGCATACTCCTCTTTTGAGGGTGTGTCCACCGATCACCGAATAGTCACGGCGAAAATACGGTTAAGCCTACGAAAAAACGACAAACGAACAGCGACCACCAAACACTATGACTGGGCCCTATTAAACAACAAAGATGTAAGAGATAAATACGTATTAGAATTAAGAAACAGATTCGAAACACTACAAGAAAAGACGGAAAAAAGTACACCAAACGACGAATACGAAAATTTCGTCAATGCACACCTCGAGGCAGCAGCAAAATACATTCCAACAAAAATTAAAACTAAATATAGAGTCCCATGGGAAACTTTAGCGGTGAGAGAAAAACGTGCACTAGTGAAAACAGCCTCCAAAAACTATCGAAAAAACCCAACAAACACAAATGCCTTAAAACTAAAAACGGCACAATATCAATTAACAGGCATATATATAAAGGAACAGACAGAATACATTCAAAATCAGATAGATAAGATTAGAGACTCGGTGGAAGATAGACAATCTAGAATTGCCTGGCAAACAATAAACGAAGTGAGCAGAAGAAAGAACACGGCCAAAGCAAAACTTAAAGCAGCAAACCAACAAGAAAGAATAAAACTGTGGAAACAGCACTTCGAAAACTTACTTGGAAACCCACCAAAAATAACGCCTGAACCAATCACCAGAATAATTAGCAAACAATTAGACATTAAACTTGGACCGTTCACACAAGAAGAACTCGACTCGGTTCTCAGAAAAATTAAAAATAGAAAAGCTGCAGGACTGGACGAAATTCCCCCGGAAGTATGGAAGACCAGACAATTCGACGACATACTGCTCCGACACTGCAACGCAGTATACAATCAAAATCCGATAGATAGATGGACGAAGGGATGCATACTCCCCTTCCCTAAAAAGGGGGACCTCGGATTAGCCAAAAACTACCGAGGCATAACACTTATATCCATAGCTGCCAAAATCTACAATGCCCTACTACGAAACAGAATAGAACCCAAAATCGACAACATACTTAGAAAAAACCAAAATGGCTTCCGAAGAAATAGATCTACGACCTCACAAATATTAACCATCCGCAGAATCCTTGAAGGTGTACGGGCAAAGAACCTACAAGCGACATTAATATTTGTCGACTTTACCAAGGCTTTCGACTCCATTCACAGAGGAAAGATGGAACAAATCCTACTAGCGTACGGCATACCTAAAGAAACCGTAGCGGCAATAACGATTCTCTATAGAAACACTAAAGTAAAAGTACGATCACCAGATGGAGACACAGAATACTTCGACATAGTAGCAGGAGTACTACAAGGAGACACGCTGGCTCCGTATCTCTTTATCATTTGTCTAGACTACGTACTTAGAACATCGATTGACAAAATCAAAGAGAATGGCTTCGAACTGACGAAGAAAAGAAGCAGAAGATACCCCGCAACAACAATTACCGACGCCGACTACGCCGATGACATAGCGATACTGGCAAATACACCTGACCAAGCCGAAACACTTCTGCATAGTTTGGAACGAACAGCAGCAAGCATAGGCCTCCATGTTAATGCACATAAAACGGAATATATGTGCTATAACCAAACGGGGGACATCTCCACTCTAGAAGGAACCCCTCTTAAACTAGTAGACAAATTCACGTACCTAGGAAGCAGCGTCGAATCAACCGAAAAGGACATCGAAACGAGGTTAACGAAAGCATGGACAGCTATCAATAGGCTATCGACTATATGGAAATCAGACCTAACCGATAAAATGAAACGCAGTTTCTTCCAGGCAGCGGTCACATCGATACTGCTATATGGATGCACTACATGGACGCTAACAAAACGGCTGGAGAAGAAACTAGATGGCAATTACACAAGAATGCTGCGTGCAATCCTCAACAAGTCCTGGCGGCAACACCCAACAAGACACCAACTGTATGGCCACCTGCCCCCTATCACGAAAACTATTCAAGTTAGACGAACCAGACATGCAGGACATTGCTGGAGAAGCAGAGATGAACTCATAAGAGATGTACTCTTATGGATCCCCACACACGGCCGCGCAAAAGCAGGACGACCAGCACGAACGTACATTCAGCAGCTATGTGAGGATACAGGTTGTTGTCCTGAAGACCTACCTAGGGCGATGAACGATAGGGAGGAGTGGCGAAAGAGGGTCAGGGATATCCGTGCTGCCAGCACGATATGATGATGATGATGATTATTATTATTATTATTATTATTATTATTATTCACTCTGAGCTTTTCACATCAGTGTTAGCCGATGGTTTTAACTGGAGTTTAAGTAACAGCAAGTCTCCTCAAGTCTCCCGGACTCTTCTCAGTATTCTGGCTGTTCTCAGTAATGCTGTCGTTTGGATGGTGTCCACCTGTCCGCCAAATTCCAAGTCCTCCTGTCCCTTTAGTAATCCTTTAGTTACTGTTCCAAACGCACTAATTGGTATAATAGTCACAGTTTTTTCAATTCTCAAGCAAGTTCGAGGTACTTATCCTTCTTTTCACATTCTTTCAATTTTATTCTGTGGTCAGCCGGGACAGCAAAGTCGACAATTTTGCAAGTTCTCTTTTTTTTTGTTGATTATTAAGTCTGTTCTTCTGGCTGAGATTAAGTGATCCGTGTGTATGTCAAAGTCCCATAGGAGTTAATGTGTGTCATTTTCTAGGACAAGTGCTGGGTTGTACATATACTATTTGTTTGTATGGTAAAATTTAAATTTCTTGCACATCTCCCAGTAGATCACTTTGCCGACACACTCATGTCTAGTCTTATACTCCTTCCGTGCTAATTTGCTACATTCGCTTATTATGTGATTGATGGTTTCATCTCTGTCACCACATAACCTACATTAGCTATCTTGTTGAGTCTGATCTATTCTCGCTTTGATATGATTGGTTCTTACGGCATTGTCCTGTGCTGCTATTGGAGAGATTCTGTTTCTCTCTTAACGTTTCCTTTTCTTAGCCATGTCCAGGTTTTGTTGTGTGCGATGTTGTTTATCAGTCGTTTAAACCGCCCATAGAGTTGTTTTCCTTCCCATTTTTGTTTCCTAGTTATTGTCACTCTGTTATCCATCGTGTTATCAGTATCGTTTCTGATGGCTGTAATGAGTCCTCCATCGTGTTTTTTAAAAAAATAGTCTTCGAGTCGTTGTATCGATGCGTCAACGCTGTCTTCAATGCTGGCAAGTCCTCTTCCTCCCTCTTTGCTTGAAACATAATGTCTATCAACGTCGTCTCTGGGATGTAATGCCTTATGCGTTTTCTTGTTCTTTGGTCTTTTTATAAAAACAACTGACAACATAGATCTGAATTAAATCGTTCATTGCATAACATAAAAAAAAGGTTAATAACAAAAATTGGCTCCTGAAAAATTCAGTGAACGTTTAAGATGAATCCCTGAATGTTAAAACTTCTCTGAGAATCGTCTGCTGACAAATCTATGCATATAATCACCTTATTCTTTCCAGGCCATCAACGATCATTTTTTAGCTATTTTCAGGGTATCTTTATAGCAAAATTATGAGGATTTATTCTGCTTATGAATTGTCTTTTATGATAATCGCTTTGAAACGACGCAAATAATTACCATTCGGGTAGATAAAAAGGGGCATGTAGACAAATCACTCTTTTCCCCCACAGCTTAGCATAGAAGCTTGACGTGTTTTTGGTCTCCTCTGCAGATGTTCGTCTTCAGAGGACATTTTAGTAGACGGCTACTTTATGCGGTGAGCCCCCAACAGAAACTCTTGAACTATTACGAATGACCTAATGGAACATTTTCAAGAATGTATTTCAATTACAAGTACATTTTCACATACACCTTACACGAACAATATCATCACATATACTGATATTTCCTTTTTTGTACCCTCTTGTTCGACTGTCTCATCAATAAAATTTTGTATTACAAATTGGCTTGGCATTTTATTCTCTGGCAAATTTTCCTATACGAATAAATAACCTTGAGGTTCTAAGGATTATCTTAAACATTAACTTTAACAAACACTCAACTCAGTAAGAGAGTATCCTCGTGGTTTAATGGTTAAATCGATAGACTGTGGAATCGTAAAAAGCGAGTTCGAACGCCAGTCGCACTATTACATTGACTTTTGGACAAATACCATTGGGAAAAGTATGAACCCCCTTATCCTATTGGTTAAATAGTAGCACAACTGATCTTCTCGGTACATGGCTTTGGCATTGAATAACCAACAAGAGTTGATATGCCATTAAACAAACTCAACAACGGGCCACCCGTTTTAAAATTCTTTCACAAAACAAAATCATTAACAATACATTTAAATCGCTTACATAACTTTATTTCTTTAGTAATTTTTCCTTAATTCTTGACCAATGACAATCCCTTTCAAATTCTAATGCATATTTATAGCAAAAAACCTAATAATTTATTTACATTATACACATAATACTTTCTATTTTATTTAAACATAACAAAAACGGCATATTGTAGCGAGATTTTTGTTAGTGCAATTGTGCTAAAATTCTCTGAGAATATGAAACCATTTATTTTTGCGCAGATTAAACCTAATGATATTGATATTCTATGATCCAAACAATTATTATAATCCTCTTGAAAGATAATCATTAAATTCTAATTATAGAGTTCTCCTTATTTATCAATTTATTCATCCTCAATCAATGAGATAAAATTTCAATAAATAGAATTTGATTTTCAACTGATAAATCATTATTATAATTTCTCCTTTCAAAAATCCGGACTGGAATAACGAGATTTTAAGATGACCATTATAAAAAAATGAAAATCTTTTGAGTCGCTTCTGTTGTAGTTTAGGATAAATATCTAAAAGTTTATATCTGAATGTTAAAGCCTTATTTGTGCGAGGGTAGCTTTGAGTTCGTTCAGGGGTTTCAGATACCATCAAAAAACCCTAAAAATCAATTATTAATAATATATTTACTATTATTGTTGTTGATGTTCTTATTTTATTATTTTAATCCTTTGAAAGTTTTTTTACACCGGCATTAGCTGATAGTTTTCCACTGGAGTTTGAGTGACAGCAAGTCCCATCGGGTCATCAGGACACTTCTCAGTATTCCGACCGAGCTCAACAATGCTGTTGTTTGGATTGTATTATTATTATGTTCACTCATTAGAGCTTTTCACCTCAGCTTCTCTATTTTTCTTTTGATAGCCGATGGTTTTTCACTGAAGTCTGAGTGACAGCAAGTCTCCTCAAGTCTCCCGGACTCTTCTTAGTATTCTGGCAGTTCTCAACAATGTTGTCGTTTGGATGGTTTCCACTCGTCTGCCAACCTCCAAGTCCTCTAGTCTCTTTAGTAATCCCTTAGTTACTATTCCAAACGCACCAATTACAATTGGTATAATTGTCACCTGCATGTTCAACAGTTTTTTCAGTTCCCTGGCAAGGTCGAGGTACTTATCCTTCTTTTCATATTCTTTCAGTTTTATTCTGTGGTCTGCCGGGACAGCAAAGTCGACTATTTTGCAAGTTCTCTTTTTTTTGTTGATTATTATTAAGTCTGGTCTCCTGGCTGAGATTAGGTGATCCGTTTGTCTATTAAAGTCCCATAGGAGTTTATGCGAGTCATTTTCTAGGACAGGTGCTGGGTTGTGCATATACCATTTGTTAGTATGGTCGAATTTAAATTTCTTACACATTTCTCAGTGAATCACCTTACCGACCCAGTCGTGTCTCGCCTTGTACTCCCGCTGTGCTAATTTGCTGCATTCGCTCATTATATGATTGATGGTTTCATCTCTGTCACCACATAGCCTGCATTTGCTATTTTGTTGCGTCTTATCTATTCTCGCTTTGATATGATTCGTTCTTATGGCGTTGTCCTGTGCTGCTATTTGGATAGATTCTGTTTCTCTCTTAAAGTTTCCTTTTCTTAGCCATGTCCAAGTTTTGTCGTGTGAGATATTGTTTATTAGTCGTTTAAAGCGGCCATAGAGTTGTTTTCCTTCCCATTTTTGTTTCCTAGTTATTGTCATTCTGTTGTTCATAGTGTTCTCAATTTCGTGACTGGTGACTGTAATGAGTCCCCCTTCGTGTTTTTGTATATAGTTTTCAAGTTGATGTATGGATGTGTCAACGCTGTCTTCAATGCTGGCAAGTCCCCTTCCTCCCTCTTTTCTAGATACATATAGTCTGTCAACGTCGTCTCTGGGATGCAATGCCTTATGCATTGTCATTAGTTTTCTTGTCATTTGGTCCATTTGTTTAAGTTCCTCTCGGGTCCACTTGAGAAAGGGTCCGGAATATCTAACGAGAGGTACAGCCTAAGTATTTATTCCTCTGATGAGGTTTCTGCTATTGAGTTTTGTCTCAAGTAGTTTTCTGGTTCTTCTGAGGTATTATTTCTGGATTTTTTCTTTCATTTCTGTTTGTTTGATGGTGTCAGCCTCCAAGATGCCCAAGTATTTGTAGGTTTCGTTTTCTGCGAGTGATTTTATCTTATCCTTGTTTGGTAGTTCCATCCCGTCAGTTAGATGTCGTTTGCCACTTTTCATTACAAGCATTGCACATTTTTCTATGTCAAATTCCATTCCTATGTCCCGGCTGTATATTCTAACTATGTGTATTAGGGTTTCCAGTTCTTTTTCATTTTTTGCAAAAAGTTTGATGTCGTTCATGTACATTAAATGATTAACTTTTTCCTGTGATCTGCCGAGTTTGTATCCGGCTGTTATTATTATTATTATTATTATTATTATTGTTTTAGTCTTTGGAGAGTTTTTCACAGCAGCGTTAACTGATGGTTTCTCAGTCGAGTCTGAGTGACTGCAAGTCTCCTCGAGTCTTCAGGACCCTTCTCAGTATTCTAGCCGATCTCAACAATCTGCTAGTTTGGATATTGTTATTATTATTATCATTATTATTCACTCATTAGAGCTTTTCACCTCAGCATTAGCTGATGGATTTTCACTGGAGTCTGAGTGACAGCAAGTCTCCTCAAATCTCCGGGACTCTTCTCAGTATTCTGGCTGTTCTCAATAATACTGCCGTTTGGATGGTCTCCACTCGTCCTCTTATTTCCAAGTCCTCCAGTCCCTTTAGTAATCCTTTAGTTACTGTTCCAAACGCACTAATTGGTATAATTATCACAGTTCTTTTCAATTCCCAAGCAAATTAGAGGTATTTATCCTTCTTTTTACATTTTTTCAATTTTATTCTGTGGTTAGCCGGGACAGCAAAGTCGACAATTTTGCAAGTTCTCTTTTTTTTTGTTTATTATTATTATTATTATTATTATTTTACTCTTTTGAGAGTTTTTCACAACATAGTTAGCTGATGTCTTCCAGTGAAGTTTGAGTGATAGCAAGTCTCCTCAACTCTCCAGGACTCTTCTCAGTATTCTGGCCAATCTCAACAATGCAGCAGTTTGGACAGTCTCCACCCGTCCCGTTATTTCCAAGTCCTTGTATTAAACCTTTGGTGACTGTACCAAGAGCACCAATTACAATTGATATAATCGTCACTTTCATCTTCCACAGTTTTTTCATTTCCCTAGCAAGGTCAAGGTACTTATCCCTCTTTTCGCATTCTTTCAATTTTAATTTGTCGTTCACTTGGATAGATTGTTATTGATATCATTATTTGAATCCTTTGAAAGTTTTTCCCACCACCAATAGCTGATGATTTTCCACTGGAGTTTTGACTGACAGGTCTCCAGGACTATTCTCAGTATTCTGGCCGATCTTAATAATTCTGTTATTTGAATGGCTTCCTCTTGTTTTCTTATTTCAAAGTTTTCTACTCTCTTTACCAATTCTTTGGGGATTTATTCCGAGTGCACCAATTACAACTGGTATAACCATCATCTTCATATTCTATAGTTTTTCTAGTTCTCTGGCAAGGTCAAGATATTAATCTCTTTTCACTTTCTTTTAATTTTACTTTGCGGTTTGCCGGAACAGCAAATTTTCTTTTGTTGTTGTTGTCTATCTGTAGGTCTGGTCGTCTGGCCAAGATTAGGGGATCTGTTTGTATCTCAAAATCCGAGAGAATTTGTGTCTTTCATTCTTCAGGAAGGATTCCGGGTTGTACATATATTATTATTATGATAATCATTATTATTATTATTTGTTTGTTTTTATACCTCCTCGGGTATCTCTCTTTTTCATTATTTTCTTACATCAACGTTTGAAAAAAAAAAAGAATCATTGCACAGAATATATGCCTTATTGATACAATGTCTATTAACAGATTACGTTCTGAATTCGAATAAATATTTAATTTCATCATTTTTCAGACTTAGAAGGGGTTGTATTAATCTAATTCTCAAAAAATCTTATTCTTGGCTTCTCAGACTCAGCGCCCATTGAGATTAAATGATGACTCTCAAAGTAAAACCTAACCACAACAGAGATAGTCAAAATGTATCGAGAGTAGAAGGGAGCTGTCTGCCTCTGGTAAGGAATACCAAGAGACTGGATATGGTCCATAAGAGGGCCATTCTTTTACAGTAATAGTGACAATAAGAGTAACAGAAATACCCAACTCAAAAAGCAGTTTGAGACGTATCTCCGAGTATAAGTTAAAACTTTTTTTGTTTCCTTTTTTTTTTCTAGTTTTTGGTTTGTTGTTTTTTTTGCTTTGTTTTTTGTTGATTTTTCGGGTTTTTTAAGAGATTATCGATGACTAACATAAAAACAAAGGAAATTTGAAAGATTTTCTATATAGTTCGGATAAAAGATTAAACAATTTTTTAAGGAAAACTTTTTAATTGATCTTTCTTCCCGTATCAAATTCGAACTAGTCCTTAGTTAAGACCCAGTAGTATTTGGGCGGAGCCAAAAGTAGTCACAATATTTTTTTTTAACATTGTTCATATCTTTTCAATGAATCATTACATATTAATTGATTATTCGATTTTTTTCCTTCATTGCAAAAATTAAGTCCTTGTTTTATATTTCATTTTATACTTTCTTAAAATCTCTTGACAGCTATAACATTCGAAAGATGCAGTCTTAAGATTGCTAATTAAAAAAAAAGTGTAATAATTATGTTCGTAGAAAATGGACACGGCGACACGAGTTCAAATTTAGAACAAATCTGTTTGTATTTCACTTCGCACTAATATTCTTTGGAACGGTATGAAGCGAACTATTCTCCCTCCATCAATGGGTAAATTGTAAGGGAGACTAGAAAAACGGCCATGGAGAACTCTAAATTCAAATTAGGTAACTTGCTTTTTAAATTCATCCCGTGTCGTATCCAGGGGGTTGGGTAAATTTATATTTAAAAGGCAATTTGCTTGTGTTCTACGTTAGAAAAAATTTCTTCTCTCCATATGGTTATCATTAACGATTCGATGTGATTAATTATTTTTTTAAGTCATTTTATTAAATCATCATAGATCAAATTAATCGTTAGTAAATGCTCTGTTCTTTTTAAAGTAGGGAAAAAAATGAGCCAGGATTTCGTTGAGCAATCACGTAATCTTATTTCATTTTATGTGAATGTGTGTAAATGATAAACTCTGAAACAGGCCAAACATTGATAATAGTTCTTTTTTTTCGAAACTTTGTCGATAATTCTAGTTATCAAAAGATTAAGACAAAGGGATATTTTGAGAGTTCCTGTGGTGTTGTCACTGCTACATCGTAGTAAACGTGTTCGAATGTAAGACAGTCTATTACTTTCAGTTTCAGTTTCAATTTCTTTGTTTAATGGCATATCAACCCTTTTTTTGTTATTTCGCTTTCAGATTTATACCTTAAGGAAAGGTATGAACTTTCTTATCCCTCCAGTTATTGGTTAAATGAACCTTCTTATACCTTCAGTTTTCGGTTAAATAGTACCACTTCAATTCCTCCCCCAAAAAGATGGCTTTAGCATGAAATAACTCTAAACAAAACAAAACCTTAATCAAAGACATATTCTAAAATAAGGTGATGAGATTCATCTCTTTTAATTTCTAAAATTTCCCAGTCGGCTGGGTCTGTAGAATACACCAACTGCACCTCCGCAGAGGGCTAAGACCCCCAGTAGCAAATGTCCTGGATATGACACGAAACAGACTGATGGTTAGGCTTCAGTAATGCTGGAGCTGTGGGAAATGCGGGGTAGTCATTCATTGCCATTGCTCCCAGGTCCACTCTGGCCTGGAGTGGTGGCAACTGATAGGGTCCTATCTATGCGCCAAATAGAGCTAAACTGAACTTATGCTGAACTGATTTGCTTGAAATAGAATGGTTATGACATTTAAACTGCGTGCATATACTAAATTGAACCGTTTGAAAAAGTACAGTTTTTAAATAAAACTAAACTGTGTACTTATGCTAAACTTAGTTGTTTGAAACAAAACTGTTTTGACATTTAACTCTTTGTAAACAAAAAGTATACTTATACTAAAGTGAATTGTTTAAAATTTAATTCGGCGTTAAATAACCTGAAAATGGTTGATACATCGTAAAACAAAACGACCAACCAACCTATCATTTCTTGAAAAAACGTGTATCTCAATGCATAAAGATGCTTAAAGACTATGCATCTTTGTGAGTGGGGTAATTATTCTATGGATGGTAGAATGTGATACTTAATCGATATAGGGAACTTCGAAGGAAGCAAGAGGGGTGGTGGTCCGCATTTGGTGAACCTCAGACACCGGTCAGTAAGCCAAGATTTTACTCCTTTAATGCTGCCGGGGAGGAAGACAGCTTAAAGCTGAGCTGTGTTGAGCTGATATTTTTTTTACAATGCACAAAACGAATGTCTGGTTTGTGCGTATGTGTGTCTGTGCGTGTGGCTGACTATGTGTGTGCTTCATCCCATCATTTAAGACTTCCTCAACTTCTCTAAGACATGATGCCCTATTACAATCCTTTCACTCAGACCTATGACGTGTAGGTATAAGGTATAAATTCAAAGTTATTCTGCTGTTGGGCTGATTTAAAATACTAAGGCTAAACTACACATTATTGGAAGTTTCCAAAGTTGACTTTAATTATATCAGTTCAATCTTCTGAAAGCACCGGCATGGAATTGTTAACATTTGAACTCATTTGAAGAATATTCTAAAAGTATGTTGACAAAGATAGGGAATAGGCGGAAAATGGTACGCCCATTGAAGTGCTATTGCTTTTAATCACTATATATATATATATATATATATATATATATATACATGGTACATTCAATAAGTTTCATGACATTTTTGTACAGATATTTAAAATTGTCGTAGACTCTTGAAAATTCACTATGTTATTGCTATACATCTTATGAGATGACTGACCAATTTCTATGATTTCAAGTTCAAATAAATCGCTACACCAGCAAATGGAATACGCCCTACTAAAGCCTGATTGTCACAGCTGGTGAATTTCAAAAATGCAATCTGTATGTGAGGACACTTTAGAAGAACGATATGCAATAAAAATCTGTTTTAAACTTGGAAAAATGCCACAGAAACGTATGGAATGCTTCAGAATGCTTTGGGAGCATCTTGAATGAATCGAGCATCGGTTTTTGAGTAGCATAAGAGATTCAAGGGAGGCAGGCAGGGAGTCTGTGAGGGATGGTGAGAGGTGCGGGAGGAGTAAGGACGTCAATACACCAGAGTTGTTTGGCCAAGGGTTAGGGTTAGGGTTACTATGTTGAGGTTTTAAGGGAGATTCCTAGGGAAGAGGCCAGCACTCTTCCACTCGGGTCAGTGGCTGCACTGCACCAGTCGACAACTCCATCCTTGTCACAGACTTTTTGACCAAGATGGGCATCAAGACAGTTCGTCACCCTCCCAGACTTCCAGACTTGCTCACTGTGACTTTTGGTTATACCCTATGCTCAGTGGCTGTCGTTATGAGACAACTGAGGAGATGAAAGAGGCTGTGACGAAGGTCATTGACACGCTCACACAAAATGACTTCCATGGGACCTTCGAGAAGTTGTTGGAACGGTACAACAAGTGCATTGCAGCCGGAGGAGATTACTTTGAATGGAACTAGAGTTTCATGGGTGTACTATCAATAAAAGTGCCCATACGAAAAAAGTCCGGAAACTTATTTAATGATCCTCGTATATATTATTACGCCGCCATGTGCACAGCAGGCTTGCAGGGTGCCAAGTCCACCAGTTAACGCAGGTCACAGTTGTTGGCTTTGGCCTGCCAAATGCTATTTAGTGTTACAGATATCACCAACTCCCGAGCGGAACCACGTTTTAAAGCCACTAGGGGAGTTATAGGTGAAATTATTAAAAGTCAACATAGCTTCCCTCCTCAAATACAAGATCTACGATAAATACAATTCTTCCACAATAAACAAAAAGGACTCTGAACTGCCGTGTTTGGGTTAACAAGATTAATAACAATATTCTTTTATTGAATAAAAGAAAGAAACAACGAAAAACAATTCAGGTAAAAGTCAGCAGCAAGAAAGTCTTTCTGTATCTCGGAAGGAGCCTCCACTAAATTATCCGTATCCCGGACTAAGCCCCTCATAAAATATCTTTATCCCCGGACGAGCCAGGCATAAGATATCTGTTAATGGCGGAAGGGGAGTATGTAGTTCGACGATGGTAGACACGGTCAGCTTTCCTTCACACCATAGGATTTAATGGTAGAGCTCGTGCTCCAAATCTCAAGTTTATCATTTCAGTATGAATGCAGCAGGATAAAGTTGAATATACTTAAATTGTATGTTCACTTACTTGGAGTTTTGTGGAATTTATTCTTGTCTCTTTTTTTTTTTTTTTTTTTTTTTCGTTATTGGGTTCCCATAAGACGTTGATAGAAGGATACACGTCTTATTTCAGATAAAACCAGAATTAATTATTGTTCCTTTCCTCGTGGACAAGTCTTTTCTTTGGGTCTTCGTTTAACGAGGCTTACCATACCTCAGAGTACTAGTTCATTCAAAAGGATGAGCATTTTCTTTTCTCTCTTGGTTCTCTGCGCGGCATTATTTTGGAATTTGGGTTTCATTCATATCCCGAATTATATTTTTGGTTTGTCAACGAACGAAAGCAATTCCTTATGTATCTTCATACTTTGAAGAATAAATGGCAACTCATTATGCGTCCTCACTTTGTGATGAATGAACGGCAACTAACTTATTTTCCGTAGTTTAAAAATTCACCACGTTTTGATTCTTTTTGGCAGGCTCTTCCTTGGTATAAATCATGGTCGAAGGTTCTGCCTCTCCACTGACACATACATGGCTAATAGAGAGTGAGGTCCTCCCATGCCCATACCTCCTTGTAACGATAAAAATTAATGAATATCATACCTCACAATTCTGATATCCATGTGACTTTTGTTCGGCCTATTGTATGTGAAACTCGGAGTTATAGGACCAATTAATATTTTAGATGCTGAATAAGCTCTGTTTAATATGACCAGCGAGCACCTAAATATTTCTAAAGACATTTTAAGCAAACACTGTATAAACAAGAATCTGTCTTTGAAAATGAGACGTGAAAAATTATCTGTAACTTCGGGATACAGAAAATATCACGAAATCTCGACCAAAAGACCAAGCTTAATGTCAATTACCAAAAAGAAAACATCTTGTCATCTGATGAATTTTGCCATTCCAGCGAATTACAGAATGTAAATAAAGGAAACAGTCCAGTTGGCTGAGGCTATAGAATACACGGACTGCATCTCTGTTGAGGGGTAAGACCCAGCCACCACCACTACCACCATCAAAACGAGTGTCCTGATATGACTCTAAATATTTTGATGGCGAGGCTCCAGTATTGCTGGAGCTTTGGGGAAAGCAGAGTATCCATTTCCCATTGCTCCCATTGGCCCGATGTGATAATAACTGATATGGTCCTATCTATGAGTCAAATCGATTTCCTTGACGTTTAAACTGAGTGCAAAGAAATGACGTAAGCTAAGTTGAATTATTTGAAATAGAATTGTTTCATCATTTAAACGTGCGTAAATAAATGACTAATGTTTAATTGAATACCTCTGACCACTTCACAGTGTGCAAATTAATGATTGAATAGATTTATAAATATATGATAGCAATACTTGAAACCATTTAATTTATATAAAAGAGTTCAGGCTCGTTTGAATATATATATATATATATATATATATACTTTTTCTCCATATATATATATATGTATATATACACAAACACATACTTACTTATATATACATATATATATATACCCACACGCCCACGCACACAGACACAGACACACACACACACATACACATATATATATATACATCATCATCATGTCATGCGGCCAGCACAGATATCCTTGATCTTCTCTCGCCACTTCTCCCTATCGTTCATCGCCTCTGGCAGGTGTACAGGGCTACATCCCGTATCCTCACATAGCTGCTGTATGTATGATCTAGCTGGTCGTCCTGCCTTTGCCCGGCCATATGTGGGGGTCCATAGGAGTAAATCACTTATGAATATATATACATACATATAAATATATTTACTCACACATAAAAGTACACACACACAAACACACACATACACACACACGCGCACATACACGCACATATATATATATATATATATATATATATATATATGACCTAATTCAAATCTAACAACAAATTCCACAAACAAAAATATGGCCTGCCCAAGGGAAATCCACTTAGCGGAGAATTAGCCCGTCTATTTCTAGAATTTTTAGAATCCGGCCCTTTTAAATATAGACTACCAAGTAACACAACATATTTCAGATATATCGACGATATACTTTTTTTTCCAACTCCAAGAGATTAAAATTGAAGAGATCACAGAAAAACTAAACAATGTTAAACCCTCCATTAACTTCACTTATGAAAAAGGATCAAATAACACCAAACTCTTCATATAGCCCATACGTATATATAAATATATATATACACACACAAGTACACACACACATATATATGCATACATACTCACATAAATATATATATATATATACTCACACATTCAATCAGCGTTCTTTTTTGAAAATCTATCTTGTGATTGGCACAGGCAATGATGTTAAACGAATGGAACCACAAAGAGAAGAAGAAGAAGAAGAAGAAAAAGAAGAAGACGTTGGAAAAAAGAATGAGAAGTAGAACAAAGAAGAAAAGAAAAGAGAATGAAAGGAAGAACGCTGAATGAATAATTGATAGGTTAAATGATCTTTTTATACACTCTCTCCTTTCGGTTTTTGTATTTTATTAAACATCCATTGTTGTTCTATCAACTCTTGTTTCCCCATCTTAAAGTCCTGATGAAGGTTCATTAAAACCGAAACGTTTTAACGTCGACTTTCCTTCTAATAAATTAATCAATTTTACATTACTTTGATCTTAAATTTTTCTCCTTACTGTCCCATTCGTTTCCATTATTTACTTTCATTAGTTGTCTTGATAATTACGAGGGTTGTTAAAAAAATTCCAAGACTCACACAGGTTTTAGATTTATTGCATTCTTCTTACCTTTCCATGAGCTTCACCGGTACAGAAATTTTGACCAGAACCGGAATTCGTTTTTCTAGTTTTATGAAAAGTGGTAGTGTGTTGCCACAACAAACATATTCACTGATGCGTCTTCTTTCTTGGTGAGCCTTAAAACTTTTTGAACGACCTTCCTACATTTGTAATGAACAGGATGTCACTTCAGAATCTATTCAACTTCGGGGAGAGTTACCGCTGTCTAGGAGCCAAAGTATTTCTCTGCAGCCTCGAAATAAATAAGCTCGAATTCTAGTCACGATATTATGTTAACTTTTGGTCAAATACCAATGGAAAGGGTATCAGTTCCTTTGTCTCCTGCTATAACTTAAATAGCACCGATACTATTCATCTACAAGTATTGTTTTGACATTAAAAAACTCCCTCCGGTTCTTGTGACATGAAACTGTTGTGGACCTGTAAAGGGTCCGGAAGAAAGATCCGAACTCGGGTTTACATGGAACAAAATATATTAACGAAAGTATAATACAACATAGTTAAAAATGTGTTGAACGTCAGTCTGACTTCCAAAGTGTCAGGCTGGAATAAACTTAATAATTTACAAAGCTCTTTGCTTCGATGTGGCACAAGGACGAATGAATGGGGCGCTCACTGAGACTCGAACTCACTCGTGTAGGTTTGCTAGTCCAGCTTGCTGTTACACCACCAGAGGTGCCCAGGCTGGAATAAACTTAGTAATTTGCAAAGCTCTTTGCTTCGATGTGGCACAAGGCCGAATGAATGGGGCGCCCAATGAGACTCGAACTCACTCGTGTAGGTTTGCTAGTCTAGCTTGCTAACAGTTACACCACCAGAGGTGCTCAGGCTGGAATAAACTTAGCACCGAGATTAATATTCTCCTGGTATTAATAACAGGAAGACTACATTACAGTCTGCAGGTTGGGTACCATAACAGAAACAAAAATATTCATTTTTCTAATCCTCAGTTTCGTACTTGGCAACCATAAATCTTGCTCATTTCTCTTTCTGTACCTACCATAGAGTAATGTTTGGTGAACTGTTTCGAAATTAGAGCTAATGTAATGATTTTGATCTTCACTAAGTGCCCTATTTCTATTCTTCCTGTGCCTCACAAAACCACCCTTAACAAATAATTTCTGAGTTAACGCTTATCACAATAACTATAAACCATTCAGGGAAAATACTTTTAAAAAATCCAACAAACATCTTCAATTAAAAACAGACATTTCGTCGAAGATTGGAAATCTTTCAACATCGAATAATTAATCTCATTTTTATTATTGTTGACGATGGTGTTTGCAAAATTTTGGACACTTTAATCGTTTCTTTTCACTGTTATAAAATCTGTATGGAAGCTGTGGATTTCTTTTCCCTTTTTTCTATTTTCTTTTTTTTTTTTCCCGTAGAGTCTATCAATCTTTTCACGATAGAAAACTGAAACAGAAAAATAGCTAAAAAAAAAGGTCCTTTTTCCAACCGATTCTTTCCTTGCTAACTCTGTTGTTGTTAACAACCAGCAAATAAGGAACTTTTGAGTTCTTGTTGATGGAATGTTTTCTTTATTTATTGAGATTACGTTTTATCCCGGAATCGGAAGAGTTTTGGTATGTTCAGATAATCGTGGACGTGAAACTATTGGATTCCAATTCAGAATTCTCCAAGACTTGCCAATTAAAGAACAGGTGGGCTGTTTCCTTGAAAAAATTCTACTTCCTCAATTCAGTCATCAGGTGTGTGCCACAGGCAGTGACAGAACTTTTAGAATAGTGCTCACTCTCAAGAAAAAGAAAACAAAAATAAAAGTTCTATTACGTGCATCAAGTTCAAACATATAAAATCTGTTTTGTTATAAAATGAAATAGGAATAAAACATGAAGGATGACGAATCTTTCATTAGAAAATCGGTTCTACTAAATCCATGGGAACATTTGGCATTCATCAAATATTATTATTATTTTACTTCTTGTGGTAGCAGATGGTCTTCAGTGGAGTCTGAGTGACAGAAAATCTTCTCAAGTCACCAGGACTCTTCTCAGTATTCTGGCCGCTCTCAATATTACAGTAGTAAGGATTGTCTCGATTTTTCCTCTGAATTCTATCCATTCAAACTCCCTTAAAAAGCCTTTCGGTACTGTTCCAAGTGCGCCAATTACAATTGGTATAATTGTCACCACTATGTTCCACAGCTTTTTAGTTCTCTGGAAATGTCTAAGTTATTTTCTATCTTTTTGCTTTCTTTAATTTTTACTCTGTGGTCTGTTGGAATGGTAAAATCCACAAGATAGTTCTTTTTTATTATCAGTAAGTCTGGTCTTCTGGTCAGGATTTAATGATTTGTTTGTTTTTCAAATATCCCAGATAATTTAATGCATCTTATTTTCTATGGCAGATTTTGGTTTGTACATATATCATTTAGTGATATGGTTAAAATTCCATCTCCAGTAGAATTCCAAGTAGATCACCTTTCCCGCTCAGTCGTGTCTAGTTTTGTATTCTCTTTGCGTCAGTTTGCTGCCTTCACTGACGGTGTGATTAATCGGTGCATCTTATTCTCCACATGACCTACACGTGATATTCTCTTGTTTATTGTCGATTTTCGATTTAATATCATCATCATCATCATCATGTCGTTCCGCAAGCACGGATATCCCTGAGCCTCTCTCGCCACTTCTCCCTATCGTTCATTGCCTCTGGCAGGTCTTCAGGGCTACATCCCGTATCCCCACAGAGCTGCTGTATTTATGTTCGAGCTGGCCGTCCTGCTTTTGCTCAGCCATATGTGGGGATCCATAAGAGTACATCACTTATGAGCTCGTCCCTGCTTCTCCAGCAGTGTCCTGCATGTCTCGTTCGTCTTACTTGGATAGTTTTGGAGATGGGAGGTATGTGGCCGTATAGTTGGTGCTTTGTGGGGTGTTGCCTTCAGGACTTGTTCAATATTGCTCGTAGCATTCTTGTGTAATTGCCGTCTAGCTTTTTCTCCAGCCGTTTTGTCAGCGTCCTAGTAGTGCATCTATATAGCAGTATCGATACGACCGCTGCTTGGAAGAAACTGCGTTTCATTTTATCGGTCAGGTCTGACTTCCATATGATCGATAGCTCATCGATAGCTGTCCATGCCTTCGTTAGCCGCGTCTCGATGTCTTTTTCAGTTGATGCGATACTGCTTCCTAGGTAGATGAACTTGTCTACTAGTTTCAGAGAGCTTCCGTCTTGTGTCGAAATGTCGCCAGTTTGATTAAAACACATGTAATCCGTTTTGTGTGCATTGACATGGAGGCCAATGCCTGCGCCGGCTTGTTCCAAACTAATTGGTCCTTATGGCGTTATTTTATGCTTTTATTTGGAGAGATTCAGTTTTACTTTAGATTTCCCTTTCATAGTCCAGGTCTTCTCGTATGCAACCAGATTTATGTTACGCATTCACCGTACACATCCCCATTAGTCACAAGTATCTGGTTTGGTTTGGTATCTTTGTTTAACGGCATATCAATCCTCGAAGTTTATTTCTGGCTAAATTCATCCTTGTAAAAAAAAACAGCAGAGGTAATATTTAACTCACAGCTCGGGGGAATAAGAGGGTTCATGCCTTTCCCAAGCGTATTAGTCTGATAGTGATCTTAATAGAGAGACTGAAGTTCGAACTCACTAACTATGATGCTGCAGTTCTACATTACGTCACTGGGACTCATATGTTTCAAGCACCTGTGCATTCTGATCAGTATCAAAGAATCGCTCTAGCACTCATTTATGGATCAGACTGTATTATATTTACCGTCTATCAAAAATGTTATGCACTCACACGCACACGCGCACATGTGAATATTATGGTTACTAGAAGTACGTTACTTGAAGCATGACAATCATCAGGTTAGAAGAAGTGTCCAATCAAACGCATAATGGATAGTCACGTGATACTTATATATATATATATATATATATATATAAATATATATGCGCGCGCGCGTGTGTGTGTGTGTGTGCATGTATTATTCAGTCCAGTTAAACCGGAGTCGGGAATAATTCCGTGAGGACAATAAAATTATTCAACTATGAACATTTAAATCTTCCTTGTAAAGAGCTCAATGTAACTGACATCACAGAGCAATAATTCCTTTAAGAAAAACAAAACCCGGTCACATTAGGATTATAAATTTATTTCCGTCCTGTTGTAATTCCTTAAATTATTGTTAAATCTAAAGAATTACATTAAAATATAAGTTAAAACGTTAGTTAATTTACTGTAGAAAGTGAAGTTGAACCTACGTCTAGTTACTTTATTGTGATTCTGACCGGTAATAAAAAGAAAAACCGGAACTGTGCGAAATGGGGAGGAAACTCTTCAGTCCTCTTCTACCCCTTCCCACCCTTTCCCCTGTGTCTATTCTGACTGTATTAACTATATTCATTGGATCTGAAGAAGTCCTGTTAAATTTGGTGTTATTGATATATATATATATATATAAGCTAGTAAGTAAGCCGACTGTAGTCGAGGGCAACCCGAGAGCTCTCTTTTCAATAGCTACGACACCGAGGACTTCCCTGGACTTCTCAACTTACCCTTGATCCCTACCATATAATGCTGAATATTAAGTAAAGAGACAAGTACCATTTTTTGAGTCTTTGGTAAGATTCTTCTTGGGATTGAACCCCAGTCTTTCAGACTATTAGCGAACACTCGAACCTTTCAGAAATTAATCGAGTATTTAAAAATACATTCTCGTGTGCAGAACGTATATCTCATGACCGAAACAGTTCAAGCAATGGTAGGTACTCGTTCTGATTAGTAGTATCATGGTAGTTAGTGCGCTGACACGTTGTGCATTCCATCACTCCGTGAGTGATTTGAGAGCCACACAGATGAAAGTTCCACGTCGTCTAATTCGGGAACTTATGCTTTAAGTTTGAATTAAGTCTGTCAAAAATAGTTGTTGTGTGAAAGGTGAAGGTGCCGTTGATCACAGAACAGTAATGAGATGTATATTTGTCGTTGCCTCCCACCAGACAGGACTTGACACAAGGTCAAAAGCCCGAAGGCCGATTAAAGTGGGGATGAAGGGGAGAGGAAGGTCGGGAACGAACTGAGACTCAAACCCTGCTGGTCATTGACCCACGAAATCCAATGAGTCAGGCAGTATCATGGACCTAAATCTAGATCCGGGCCCGTATGCCAGAATATAGCTTAAAGTAGACCGTGAGGTCTAGTGCTATACAAGGGGTGCATAGGAGTCAAAAAAGCAGCTCGTCTACCCAAAGGTGTCTCAGCCGAAGCTGGGCGCCTTTCGGCCTCGAATCTGCCATTGATCAATATCCCATCGGACACGAATGCCAGACAGCCCAGCCAAAAGACCAGGGGGCGGGGGGCGATCAGAACAGTAATGAGATGACTGAAGAAATTTCTCTCAGTTTGTAAGAACCTTATCGATCTGGCAAGGTCAGTCAGGCCTAAAACCCATGGAGGCAAATTCAGTGGGTAGTAGCCGGGGCGGATTAGACAAACTCGTCATTTCACAGTCCAGTGTAGTCCATCATCTTCTCAATCTTGGCAAAGGCATCCGTAGTTGCTGAATTATGTTTCACGTATCAAAATATTAAAAAGCTTTTGACCCAACCTAGTATATATATATATATATATATATGTATAGATAACGCCTGAAAGTGATGATTATACAGCATGTACCCAGAGGTATTATAACTAAAGGCCGAAAAACACCCGGGAATTCTCAGGCAATGGACTCTGCTATTGGCGAGCATTTTCTTGCCATAAATAGTTGCAGGACCAACTATCAAGATGACTGCTTTTCTGTTCTGCATAAAGCAAGACACAAAATTCATTTCAATGTCTTAGAGGCGATATATATCGCTATAGATCGCCCCTCTCTATGTAGACAGTTAAGCAGACACATTTTAAATATATTTGGGGAAATATTGGAGACGGGTGTGACGTGATATCTTTTCTTCCTCCACTCTCTCCCTTCGATCCAATTAATTAGTTTATTCCTGTTTTTAATTATTCTTTCCGGCGAATTAGCCCGACAAGTGCCAGACGAAAGAGCCCTCGCTGTTTTATTGTTTGAAAATAGTTTTCCTCTTGTTACCAGTGAATTTACTATATATATGTCCATACAAATTTTCGTGTACCATGAACATAATATATATATATATATATATACGTTTCATGACCTAATCTTTTTGGAATATTTTTTCGAATATTTTACTGTATCATTTAAACCATTATTTTAAAAATATAATTCCGGCACTAAAGATGATCTAAAATGCCTTCCTCCAGAAAATTTTCATTATTTCATATCTTAGATAATTTCATTCATACGGTCAAAATGCGTCGGTGGACTTTAATCAATATTATCAATAAGTTTTCTCATCCATTTATAAGTAATTTTTTTTCGTATTCTTCTTTTTACAATATAAGTATTTGTGTGTGTGTGTGTGTGTGTGTGTGTGTGTGTGTGTGTAAAGGGTGATGAAAAATTCTAGGTGTGACTAATTTTATTGAATTTTTTTTTTCAGATTTAAGAATATAGATTCTGTAAATTAATTGTTTGTCGTCAAGCGCTTAAAAACACATCTTTAAAAGACAATCCGAAGAAGATAAATTTTGTTTAAATCATCAACAGACGTCTGTGATTTTCCTTCTATCACTCTTAAATCGATATCTCAGTGTTTTACAGCGTTCAGGTTCCCAGTCAAGAAAAAGTGACAACAAGTATAATCACCGGTCAACAGTAGCACCAAACGAGAACATATAACGGCGTTTACATAATTGTATCTCTCTTTTTGCACGTCATTGGAAAACGTCACTTTTCGCAGCAACGATGCAATCGAGTACCTAAACAAAATTGTTACTCCGGAACGCTACTAAGAGCAACTGGTTTGTTTCAATGACCGATCAGAATAGGAAATATATTTTCTCGTGTAATTCTATGATATGTTCTCATTTGCTTGGAATCCAGTTACCGGTTGGTTTTGGTTGGTTGGATTTAATGGCATATCAACCTCTATAGGTTATTTAATGCCAGAGCCTTTTTACACATATATATTATATACGTGATATGTAAACGCATATTTTTGTTTGGGAGGTTGGTTGGGTCTTATGGCATATTAACCTCTTAAGGGTCATTGAATGTCAAATCCTGATATGCATGTGCCTCAGTATATATATATATATATATATATATGCGTGTGTGTGTGTGTATGAATATTAAGTGTAAATAAATAGTCAGGAATTAGTATTTTAAAATAGGTCAAAGATTTTTGTTTGTATAACCTTGATGGTCGAAGGTGTTGGTAACACAACCTATATCTTTAATAGGAGGCCAATTGTTTTTAAGAATTTTTTTTTTGTGAGCTATTTTTAAATAGTTCCTTCGTGCTGTTCGCCTTATAAAACTTTTTCTTGATGTGGTTAAGTTTTGTGCATTCTATCAAAATGTACTTGATTGAGTATTGGTTTCCACATGGACATTTTGGGGGAGGTTCTTCTTTAAGAATGAAGGAGTAAATCAGTCGAGTGTGTCCAATTCGTAGTCGAGTAAGGGTAGTTTCTTCTCTTCTAGTGTTATTAGGATCCAGCTTCCTTTCTTTTAAAATTGGTTGTATTTCAAAGAGCTTATTGTGGGGATTTTCATCCTATAATTATTGCCTTTTTTTGGTTACCATTTGTTTGATTTTAGGTTTGAGGTCTGAATATGGTCAGTTACCGGATGCCTATTTAATAACTTTCTGTGTATACTTTTTCATTTCTGATTTCTATTCTTAACTTTTATTGTTGTTGAAAATAGAACCGATGAGTTTTTGTTAAAAAAATATTAAAGTCAATAAAGCTACAAACAACAAAAACAAATCTAAATAAATAAAGAGTTCATGTTAAATATTCAAGCAGCTTAAAAACTGTTACTTCTGTTGATATTCAGTGAAATGCAACATTAATAAGATGAAAGATAAAATAATAAGATAGAGAATAACTGATAATAATGTTTCATGTAATAAAATCAGACTAATTAGAATTATTATGTTAACTGCCGTGAGGAGGGAAGCCCCACAATGTAGAAGCTAACATGCTGGGTTGCGTCATTGTAGTAAGCGAGTTCGAACTCAAGTCTTGCTGTTACGTTCATTTTTGGACTAATCCCATCGGGAAATGTATGAAGCTCCTTATCCTATCATTCATGGGTTTAAATCGTACCACTACTCTTCTACAAGAATGGTTTTGGCATTAAATAACCCACAAAGACACTTATGCCATTTAACCATCAACTAGCACAAGGTTTATAGTGATAAAAAATAAGATCAAAGAAAGAGTAATAAAGAATGAATGTAAATGCAAATGATTTTCATTAGAAACTCAGACACGATAAGAGTATTTCAAACTACTACAACTACGACTACTACAGTACTACTTCTACATTTCGAATTGTAGTATTATTTCGTACAAAGCAAGAGACATAAGATCAAGGAAATGTTATATTGTATACTACGCGTATACAAATATACATAGGAACATAATCAACTGATAATGACGACTTCAATAACGAACGAATACATTTCTTTATAAAAATAAATATCTCTCATATTTTATTTTCGAAAAGGTGATGTTTGTTGTGTGTGAAAAATGAGTGGATGCAAGGACGAACTGCTATATTGACCCAAGTTCTTCTCTCGTCAAAGCAGCACTTCTCTCCCATCTTGGCTTGGGTTGCTCAATCGGGGGTCATTAAAGGCCCAAAGCCCTCAATATGCAGCTGGTTCTCGCTTTGGCATCCTGTCCCCAACTGACTCAAACCACCCGAGCACCTGGTTATATTATTTTCTAACATCCACCTGCTTCCACTGTTCTTTCACTTATTTAAACAGGTGCATCTCTTGACTGACGGCTCATTCGAAGGTCAATATATAACAGAAAAACTGATAAAAATGAATCAGTATACGAATGTTAATAATTGATACAAGAAATTCAGACAATATAAGATATAAGACTATTTCATCGACTACACTTACTACAAGTATTTGTGTAATACTGCGATACTAAATAAACATTTGTAACACCACAGAACCCGATAGCCATTTGTTACTCTACGGCACCACATAGATATTTGTACCGTCACGGTTTTAACGCGTCTGTGTGAGTAGCACTACGCCTTCCAGTCCGGTCCCCGTTGTAACCTCACTGTGAGAAAAAGTGACGAACACACAAAACACCGTCTTGGTTCGCTAATACAAAAGCTTATTCGGTACCATCCTTCTTAGAAATTGCTGAATAGAGAGAAAACAGAGTATAAACTGAGTAGATTGCTTTAGATAGACAGAAAGAAATAAACCGTCACCGGGCGAGAGAGACAGAAACAGACCTTGATATTATCTTTCTCGTTTTCTGCAGTAGTTCTCGCGCGTGCTTGCTCAGTGTCTCGTCTTTACAGCACCACATACTGTGTTTTACTAGTTTTAAATACCACTCTTCAAATTTGCACCCAGTTCAACGGCCCCACCCGAGTTTCTTCCAGCTAATCACAGCCTGTGGCAAAAACTAAGAGTAGACCTGTGCAGACATGGTAATAAACATTACCTAATAATTGTGGTTATCCATTTAAACTATCCAGATTTCTATCAGATGCCAGAGAAGACAAGTGAAGCTGCGATACAACATAAATTCAACCGAGTTGGAATTACTGAGGAATTATTCCCAGACAATGGTACGAGGCTGGCAGAGTAAGAGCTGAAGTAGCTCCACGGTCATTTACAGTGTTGATAAGCTCTGGTGCACCCAAACGACGGAATCGTAGGGACTTGCTAAAATTACCCAAGCATAACATACCCGAAGAAACAACATGTACCGCACCATCACAAAAGAGGGTGGGAGAGTATATTCATACGGTGAAGCAAAATAACCAGCTCTTCCGACTGAAAAAAAAAGACTTCAGAGATGCAAGGAAACCCGGCAGGACAACTGCAATGATTTGCGCCGAAGGTATAACTACCACAGAAAATAAACCAAAAACAGAAAATTGGACTCTCTCAGTTACATTAGATTAAAGTAATTCATTAAAAAAAAACTAAAGTGTGTGGATATGATAGTTAGTTATACGAAGTTATCTCCCCTTATTGGAACTCTCAAGGAAAGAAATAGAAACGTGGCATCAGCCTCTTTTTATAAGGAAAAGTGGCCTTTTAAAAGACGTGTATTTTAGTCACTAAAGCTTGTAATTAAGAACACTCGTGTTTTATTGTAATTACCGATTATTGTCAGCTCCCAATATATTGCATACATCATAAAGTGATTATATCTACAACTACTACTACTACTGCTGCTGCTGCTGCTGCATCTACTATTATGTGAAAAGCAAAGTAATAAGTAGAAAGAAAGTCTAATAAATAAAAAAAAGAATATAAGAAATTCAGACAACATAAGACCAGCGATTGGATCCAGCTGGTTCGCACCTGTTCATAATAATCTCTTCTTGGAATTTTGTCAATACCGAAAACTACTCGTTGGCTTAAATCAGAGGTCCTTAATCTTTTGTTAAGTGAGAGGTTTTTTTTTTAATTGGGAAAATAACTAAGATTAACTATTTCACTTGTAAAACTATATCATATGGCAACCTAAACAACAATCGTTGCTCATAGATCGAATCAGCCACCAAGGTTCGCTGCAAGGGATGGTGACAGCAAGAAAACCGGTCGTTAGTGAGAACTGTCGAGAGAGAATCTATTCTTAAAGTTTTTAAATACCACCACAGCAATAGACTACTACTACTACTACTGCTGCTGCTACTAATATAAGGTGTACATCAAGATAAATATGTCGAAAGAAAGACTAGTCAATAACTTTTAATAACGACAATGATCCATCTTAGAAATTCTGTCTTTAAAACTACAATATCTATAAATAGTATCCTGACACAGAACAATATGGCGTGAATAACCAGTTAAAAGAGATTATGATTATTTTAACAAAGTTAGTCATATAAACACATTTTCTTCCAAGCAGCGGTCGTATCGATACTGCTATATGGATGCACTTCTAGGACGCTAACAAAATGGCTGGAGAAAAAGCTAGACGGCAATTACACAAAAATGCTGCGAGCAATATTGAATAGTCCTGAAGGCAACACCCCACAAAGCACCAACTATACAGCCACCTACCTCCCATCACGAAAACTATCCAAATTAGACGAGCCAGACATGCAGGACACCGCTGGAGAAGCAGGGACGAGCTCATAAGTGATGTACTCCTATGGACTCCCACAAATGACCGAGCAAAAGTAGGACGACCAGCTCGAACATACATACAGCAGCTATGTGAGGATACAGGATGTAGCTCAAGACCTGCCAAAGGCAATGAACGATAGGGAGAAGTGGCGAGAGAGGGCCAGGGATATCCGTGCTGGCGACACATGATGATGATGATAATGATCGAATATTACAAACTACAGTATTTAATAAATATGAATTGGCTGATTCCTTTGTTAAATCGATACTAACAATAAAATCAGTGTTGATAGTTATCGATAATTTTTCTAAAAATCTCTTTTTATTCAAGCACAAAACTGTGCAGGTAAAAAACTCTAATGTCAATAAAGAAATAACCTTTGATTATCATTATTCTTTTGAATTTAGAGGTTGTTTTACAAAATTTAATGTGGTAGAAGACTTTTTTCCATTTTTTTTTTTTGTAAAAACAATTTTTTTTGAAAAATGGAAAAAGAAGTCTTATGTTTCTTTTTTTCTTTTTATTCATGGAAATTTAAAATCATTTTTTATTAATTATTACCGATCAATTAACATTTTCATTATCGTGTGTCGCTGTTCCATTCAAGTAGGAAGCAAACAGGATATGAATGCAGCGATTATCAGAGTGGGAAGGGATAATCTTTGCTCACTTCTCTTCCCTATTGCTTTCATGCTGTCATGCCTTAAAAGCGTTAATTATAAAAAAAGAATTATAATTTTTTTAATAGGATCAGATTAGGAAATTCACTGATTTTATTTGAAAAAAGTTTTTATTTTTCTTATATCTGTTCACACAATTCCCATTACCATAACAGTTAAGGTAGATTAAAAAAAAAGTTGAGATTTATTCGACCGGCCACAAAGTCAGATTTGACGACATAAGGTTTTTTTGATGTCAGTGTCCAATCATGAATCGAGTCTCCTGAATGCTTAACCATTTAAGTGTAAACAAATAAACAAGTGAGGTTGAAGAAAACTGCGTAACCATTTAACAATCGACAAACAAATGATTGATATTAAAATTGAATTCTTAATATTAGATAGCAATACTTATAACCTTTTAACTTGGGGCAAATAATTGAGCTCTGGTTTGTTTAAAAACATTACCAACAAACTAATTTTTACAAATCATATATTCAATATATGTATAAATAGGATTTGACATTAAATAACATATAAGGGTTGATATACCATAAAACCAACCAACCAACCAATCAACCAATCAATATCATATAAAATAAGATTGCTTACAAAATATTCATTTAAAAATCACATGCATAACAATTTAACCGTGTGCAAAAAAAATGACTAAATTTTCCCAGTCGGCTGGTGTTGTAGAATACAGCAAATGCATCTTACCAGAGGGGTAATACTTCCCCAACAAATGGTTTGTTTAAAAACATTACCAACAAACTAATTTTTACAAATCAATATATATACAATAGGATTTGGCATTAAATAACATATAAGGGTTGATATACCATAAAACCAACGAACGAATGTCCTGGATATCATATTGTTGTGGCCCCGAAAAGGGTCCCTAATGAAAACACAAACACGGTTATTAGATAACAGATTATATTACACAAGAAAGATAGAGTTACATAGAAAAGGTAAGAAGTCTCGTACTGTTCGGATAACACTGATATTAATTTGCGGTATTTGATGACCGCCCCACCCAACGGGCATGTGTGGCACAGGGCCTTTTTTATGGTGGATCCGAGTGCAGGGCCGTAGCCCACACGCGCTCGGCATTATCAGGGGTGCTTCAGGCACCAGGTGATGAACACTCCCCGAAGGGGGTAAAAGCCTGGGGAAGGCCCCCTGAGGCCGAAGGAAATCTCCTGATACCGAGACACACTCGGCCAGATCCGTGCCGCAGATAACATGGCCAGCCGAAGTCCTACACGGCAACTGGAGAGGTATAGACCGATAGTGATCTGCGGTATTTGTTGACCGCCCCACCCAACGGGCAAGTGTCGCACAAGGCTTGTTTATGGTGGGTCCGGGAGCAGGGCCGTAGCCCACACGCGCCCGGCATTTGCCAAAAATGCCTACGGCCCTGTCGGCATTCCCCTTATTAGACGCGCCTCAGGCGCCGGGCGATTAACCCAACCCTTCCGAAGGAGGTAAAAGCCTTGGGGGAAGGCCCCCTGAGGCCGAAGGAAATCTCCAGGTACCGACACACGCTCGGCCAGATCCGTGCCGCAGATAACACGCAGATGGCAGCGAAATCTCTCAGTACTAATAACGGTGGGAAGAGTCCAATATGGTAAGATGATTGGTAGGGCTCCCCCAACACCCCTCGCCAAACCTTTTACTTCGTAAAAGTGCTGTTTTTATTTTTTATTTTTGTGTCGATCATCAACGGGTCGGTGAATTTTGACACAGCAAATATCATTCCCAAGGCCTCCTTTTCAATTTGGGAATAATGCTTTTCGGTCGGAAGAAGGGTTCTAGATGCGTGGGCTATTGGCTTTTTTGTCCCATCGGGCATTTTATGTAGGATACACGAACCAACCCCATATGAGCTGGCATCGCTTGCGACAATAATCTCCAGTTTTGGGTCATAGTGCGTGAGAAAAAGATCAGATGTTAATGCCTTTTTAATTTGGTCAAATGCTGTTTGACATTCGGGCGTCCTTCTCCACTTTTTATCTTTTTTTAGTAGTTCGTTTAGCGGGGCGCGGAGATCGTGCAAATTCTTTATGAAACTTTGGTAGTAGTTTGCAAGTCCAAGGAAGCTCTGTAATGTCGTAACATTATCAGGGTGGGCATATCCTTGATAGCTGTAGCTGTTCGGTCTCGGGACGTCTCCCGTCGTTGTCAATAATACGTGCCAGATAATTGATTTTGTTCATATAGAAATCGCATTTTGCTATCTTTACCTTGAACCCAAATTCTCATATTTGTGCGAAAATCTTGTTTAGATGTTCTCTGTGTCGCTCCTTCGTTTTACTACTAATTACAATATCATCAAGATAAGTGAAAGTGAAGTAAAAGCCGCCTAGCATGGTGTCCATCACCGGTTGGAAAATAACCGGTGCGACTTTTATTCCAAAAACTAGTCTGTCAAATTTGTACAGATCTGTGTGTGTGTTAATACAGAGTAGTTTAGAGCTATTTTCTTCAACTGGAATCTGGAGGTGGGCCTCACTTAATTCAATTTTTGAAAAGAGGATGGAGGAAAACTCCATTTAATTTATTAAAAACCTCTTCTGGGCTGGGGAGTGGATAGTGGTAATCCTTGAGTGCCGCGTTCAATCCTGTAGAAAAATCTGCGCATACCCGGATTTCCTTAGATTTTTTTTCTTATATTTACCGTTGGAGCAGCCCATTCGCAGAATTCCACTTTCGATAATATGCCCATATTCACTAATCGGTCAAGCTCTTTATTCATTTCTTCGGTCGCAGCGAACGGTACGTTTCGCTTCTTTCTAAAAATGGGGCGAGTATTTTCCTTCGTTTCAAATTTTGCCTTAATTTTAGTACGTTTGCCAAGACCAGCTGAAAGTAGTTCGGGAAAACCACCTTTTAGTTCAATCTTAATTTTTTTAGCTTCGGCCGTAATGCATTCTACTTTTTGGCAAAACGTATAAATTGTTTGATCCCACAGATTAAATTTCTGAAACCAGTTCGACCCAAACAAATTTTCTGTGTTCTTCAGTCCGAAGACTTTTTTAATTTTTTGGTAATACCATTTTGTGATACTGGGATAATTATTTCGCATTCAAATTTTATTTTGTCTCCTGTTACTGTTCGCGCCGGCTTGCTTGTCATATTTATAATGGGCCTATTTAATTTTCTCCAAGTTTGTAAGTTTATTATTGATAGATCAGAGCCAGAGTCTAACTGAAATCTTACCGACTTATTTAGTACTTTGACTGTTATGTATTTACGAACGACTTTGTCTGAGTCGTCCTCGCTTTTTGTATGTCTGTTTTTAATTATTTTTCTGTTTCTACACAGTGAGCCCTTATGTCCGAATTTCTAGCAGTTTTGACATTTTTTGTACGATAGGGACAGTCCTTGACCCAATGTACTTTTCCACAGCGGTAGCAAGCGCTGGATTTTTTTTTTTTTTTTGGTTGTCACTAGTCTGCCTGTATTGAAATTTTGGGTAATCATACTTTTTTCTCTCTTTTACAGGAGAGTATGATTGGGATCTATGCTTGACTTTCCTTACGTAAGCAACACCAGACTCCTCGATATTTTTTGAGTCTATTCTGACACTCACTATCCTCTGACAGTCTTCAGCCAGTTTTTGAAGTGTGAGATCGGGTTCGTTCTCTGCATCTGATTTCCGCGTCTTTTGCCGACACTAGACCTTTTGTGCAAATATCAGACATTTGAAGTTATCCGCTGACAATTCCCCTAGTTTTAAATCATCTCCGTTTTTATTGGTGGCCGATGCAAACCCTAAATAATCATCACTGTCCCTTTTTATTAAGTTGAGACATTTCCATCTTTTGTGAAATAGAGACGTTTTGGAGCTGAATAATTCTGATAGTAATTTAACTGTTTCTAAAAAGCGAAGTTCGCAATTTTTTTTTTTTTTTTTTTTTTGTAAAATATAATCTACGAAGTTGTTGTGGCCCACAGTTCCTAGCTTTCGTAAAAGTAGCCGGACTTTTTTTTTTTTTGCATCAGTCCAATCGGCACAGTCGGTAATATAGATATCTTCGTATCTTCTGGAACATGCCTCAAAGGTCTTATCCTCATCTGGTGCGAAGGAAAATGTTTCGAGTGCGTTCCACACTGCATTTTGAGTGAAAATAGTAGAACTATATGTAGGCTTGTTATTACTTAGACTTTTAAAAAGTGCTTCTTGTTGTTTTGCAATTCAAGGAAGAGCCGTTGTTGTTTTTCCTCGTTTTTTAACATTCTTTCTTCGTTTTCTTTCTGAAGTTGAAGGAGTTTTTCCTCATTTTTTTGTTGAGACTCCATTTGGAACTTTATAATTTGTGCAAATATTTCTTTAAGATCTTCCATTTTCTTTTTTAGACTTAAAAAAAAATCCATTAAAAAAATCTTTTTTTTTCTCTGGATGGGGGAGGAGAGTTTTTATTTTCTTTTACTTCAATAAATATCCCCAGACATCAAGAATAATTACTCTGCTTGTGTGTGTTTTTTGCACAACACAAAACTGTAAGCGCCGAATTAAATTTTTCTCTCTGAAGTGGGGGGAAGAAAGAAAAATATGAAAATCACTTTTTGATTATGAGACAATCTTACTTTTTTTTTTTTTAGGTATCCGCTATCCGACACACTCCGTCGTTTGTACAATTTGATACATTGTAGTTGTTTAACAGAAATCTTGTTCGGTTCGTTGTATGCTGGAACTTTGTTGTAGATTCTTCAACAACTTGTAGTTGGGTATCTCTTTGTTTTTGCGATATATCTTCCCCAGTATGTTGTGCGATTAACCCCTTTTGCTTGTTGGAGATCCCTTTTTTCGTTCGAGCTCCTCGTCGCCAGTATGTTGTGGCCCCAGAAAGGGTCACTAATAAAAACGCAAACACGGATATTAGATAACAGATTATATGACACACGAAAAATAGGGTTACATAGAAAAGGTAAGAAGTCTCGTACTGTTCGGATAACACCGATATTGATCTGTGGTATTTGATGTCCACCCCACCCAACGGGCATGTATGGCACAAGGTTTTTTTTGTGGTGGGTCCGGTCGCAAGGCCTGAGCACACATGCGTCCGGCGTTGCTAAAATATGCCTGCGGCCCCGTCGGTATTCCCCTTATTAGGGGAGCCTCAGGCGCCGGGCAGTAAACCCCCACGAAGGGGGTAAAAGCCTGAGGCCGAAGGAAATCTCCAGGTACCGAGATACGGTCGGCCAGATCAGTGGCGCAGATAACACGGCCCGCCGAAGTGTTACCCGGTAACTGGAGAGGTCAGACCGATATTGATCTGTGGTATTTGATGTCCGCCCCACCCAACGGGCATGTGTGGCACAGGGCCATTTTTTGTGGGTCCGGGCGCCGGAGCGTAGCCCACACGCGCCCAGCATTTCCAAAAATGTCTACGGCCCCATCGGCACTCCCCTTATTAGAGGCGCCGGGCGTTGGGTTCATCGCCCCGAAGGGAGTAAAAGCCTGGGGGGAAGACCCCCTGAGTCCGAAGGAAATCTCCAGGTATCGAGACACACTCGGCCAGACCCGTGGAGTGGAAGCACCTTATAGGGCCCAATCTTTGGGTCGAATAGAACTAAACTGTGTACCTATGCAAAACTGAAATGTTTGAAATAGAACTGTTTTTAACATTGAAACTGTACGTACGCTAAACTGAATTTTTAAAAATTAGATGGTTGGTTGGTTTGTTGGGTTTTATGGTATATCAACCTTTGTAGGTTATTTAACGCCAAATCCATTTTTATGTAAATAATCAGTTCTATTGAAAACAATTCAGTTTAGCATAAGTTCACAGTTTAATTGTCAAAAACATTTCCATTTCTAACTATTCAAGCAGTTATATGTAATAATTCAGTTAAGTGTAAATACAGTTTTAATGTCGAAAAACAGTTCTATTTCAAATAATTTAGTTAAGTATAAGCACGCAGTTTAAATGTAAGTACGGCTTGGGTAGGATTTGAAACCGCTATCTTCGGACAATGCTAACCTGGAACCGAAGAGACTCAACGCCTCTCTCCTACCCAAGCCGGCCAGAGGTTTACTTGGTCAAAAACGTGGTGCGATTGACAACAACTATGGAAGGCAGTAATTACTGGGGATACGGTTACAAGACTCAGCATTCCTATCCGAGGTCGCGGTAAATCACCTGAAGAAGGCCAGAGGTGAAATTTGGCCGAAACGTAGTGAAAGAAGAAACAACACAAAAACTAGCAAGATGAGGGGGAAAAGTTCGCAATAAATAAAAATTAACCAAAACTTCATGCTACGATACGCACTCAGAATTATAAATGCCGATATATATATATATATATATATATATATATATATATATATATATATATATATATATATATGTGTGTGTGTGTGTGTGTGTGTGTGTGTGTGTGTGTGTGTGTGTGTGGTTACGCGGCAGTCGTTCATTCAAGCATGTTTCATTCGATGATAAAGACAAATTTTGTCTGAATAATTTTTTTTAAGATCCTTTCAAGTTTTCTGATAAGTGTCTTAGTTTCAGGTTGGAATTGGTTGATGAATTTCCCAAAATTGTCCAAAGCGCTTTCGGACCCTTCATAGGCCATCATCAGGGGTTGCTTGCTTGTGTAAGATGTGTTTGTAATTTTTTAAAAAGAGTTTTGAAAGTTTTTGAAAGTTTATACCATAACGAAAATAGTGCATATATTCGTATTACCACTACAACTCTTTCCAGACGACTTACAATGCAACTAAATAATTCCAGTTTTATTGCTTTTCAACTTAAGAACCATTGTATTCCTAATTCCAAATTTCGGAAAATTCTAGTTGAAAACACCACTATAATCGCTCACGAAATTGATAAGCTACGACTACAAATCCTAGAAGCTTTACATATAAAAACAAAAAAAATAAAATGAACAGAATTAATTTTGAAAATAGGGACAATGTTTTGAAATGCTTTTAGGTTTTTTTTTGGTTGGGGGGCGTATTCCTATGATATTCTGTTTCTGCTGATAGTGTTCCCTTTTTAAATAGCGTTCCCTTTTTAAATACATCAGTTACCCAGTTTTATCCAACTCTGTGTTCCCATATTTTCGTTATGGTATAAACTTTCAAAAACTTTAAGATGCGAGTGTGTGTGTGTGTGTGTGTGATCCACAAGTTTACACGGATGGATTATTCTCCGTAATTTAAGCCTGACTCAGATCGTCCTCGAAAACGAGTTTCTTATATACATTCTTCGTTTCGCCTACGCAATGCACACACACACAATCCGACAGCCGATCAATAAATAAATAAATAAATAAACCCGATGAATCAAAGATTAGACTCCATATATAAACTTTCCTATTTGGGTTCAAAGGTCATTCTCGCTTTTCGACTTTGATAAAAACTTAAAGTTCTGATCAGCCGTTAATGTCAATTGTATAATCATCATTCGTATTTTTTTCTAACAAAGCATTTAATTCTTACTTTTGCACCAACAATTCAATAAAATACACTTTTGTCAAAATCATTGCGATTTTTCCTTAATTTCCGTTTCCGGTAATACTTAACAAAAGAGAAAACCTGCCGAATAATGGACTTTGCCGTCCCAGAAAAGAAAACGATAAGAGAGACGATTATTTAGACCTTGTCAGAGAAGTAAAATAGCTACGGAACATAAAGGTGATGGTGATACTAATTGTTACATGAGCACTCGGAACGATATCTAAAGGCTTGATGAGGGGGGAGGGAAGATTTGGAAATTGAAGGACGAGCAGATACCATCCACACTACACCAGTGTTAACATCAGCCAGAATACTGAGAAGAGTCCTGGAAAATTAAGGGGACATACTGTCACTCACACTACATTGAAAAACCATCAGCTAACGCTGGTGTGAAAAACTCACCCGAAAGCATAGAAGGAGTATAAGGCGAGACACGACTGGGTCGGCAAGGTGATCCACTGGGAAATGTGCAAGAAATTTAAGTTTGACCACACTAACAAATGGTATATGCACAACCCAGCACCTGTCCAAGAAAATGACTCGGGTTGAAAATAGAGATGAATAAGCGGCAAATTGGTGATGGATTCTGATTGACTGGGAGAAACTCAAAGGGAAAAGTCGTTAGGGAGGATACGAAGTAAAGAAAAATAGGAAAAGAATGTCAGTTGGACACCAGACTCGACTATGTGAAGACTGTCAAAAATTACGGTCGCCATTTTTGGATGAGGTTCACAAAGAGGTCCCACTCCGCAGTACAGCTGTGAAGACGGAACCAGCGAGCAAATAAGTGTGAGAATTATAACAGAAAACGAGAAAAATAGTATCAAGCTCTGAGTTTGCTCTCTCTCTCGTCACGAAGTTTTATTACTCTCTGTCTAGTTAAAGCGGTTGATTCATTTTTCATACTCTGTTTCTCTCTATTCGACAACTACTATAAAGTGTAGTGGCGAATAAACTTTTGTATTAGTGAACAAAGACGGTGTTTTGTGTGTTTGTCACTTTTTCACACGATGAAGTAACAACAGGGGTCTGAGTGACTCTTAAGATGTAATCCTACACTCATGCACTAGTTAAACACGAGGGGGTGTGACTGTCTATGTGATGTAGCAGTATTACAAACTTCTATTTGAGAAACGTTAGATATCTCATTTACCAGGACAGATTCTAGGTTGTGCATATATCATTTAATTCTCCAGGGAAGAACCATCTGCCAACGCTGGTTGCAAAAAAAAAACTCGCAAAGGAATAAAAATAATCCTAATAATGTTCTTAAAGTGATAAAGTGAAAATTGAATGTATCTTGTTTTTAATAAATTAGTTTAATAGATAAATAGTAATTTTCTACTTCCTCTCTCTCATAATAGTCATTATATTTGGATATACATTTTCTATACTACACATAACAACTATTGTGGGACAAAAGTTGTAATATTTAAGAATAACATTTTTAAAAAAGAGCAATTTCTAAACATAAAATGCATATTCTTATGGTAATTTTCATAATTCAATATATTGAATGTTATGACTTAATAAAATAAAAGTAATGTTTTTTCTTGAATATATTGATGTAAAATAAATGAAAGAAAGTTTTTTTTTCTTTCGCTTTGACTGTCTCAAGCTGTTGGAAACAAATTGAAATTTTCAGAAAGAATGAAAACAGAAACAACATTAATAAAAAAAAAAGTTGTTCGTCCTTTATACAAATGTGTAATTTTTTTCCTGCAGAAAAAAAAAACAATTTAACTTTAATTCCTCGATTTCAACAATTACTTTTGACGAAAACGAATTAAAAAAACTATCCTTGAAAATCAATACCATTAAATAAGTTTCCAGACTTATGGGCACTTTTATTGATAGTACATACATGAAACTCTAGTCCCCTTCGAACTAATCTCCTCTGGCTGAATTGCACTTGTTCTACCGTTCAAACAACTCTGGAAGGCCCCATGGAAGTCCTCTTGTGTGAGCTTGTCAATGACCTTCGTCACAGCCTCTTTCATCTCCTCAATTGTTTCATAACGACAACCTCTGAGCTTAGGGAATAACCAAAAGTCACAGGGAGCAAGGTCTGGACTATAGAAAGGGTGAGGAACTGTCTTGATGCCCATCTTGGTCAAATAGTCTGTGACAAGGATGGTGTTGTGGACTGGTGCATTGTCCTGCTGGAAATGCCACTGACTCGATTTGAAGAGTGCTGGCCTCTTCCCTAGGAATCTCTTCCTGAACTCCTTTAAAACCTCAACATAGTAGCCCTAACCCTAACCCTTTAGCGAATCGACTCTGGTGTATTGACTTTCTTACTCTTCCCACACCTCTCATTATCCATCATAGACTCCCTCCCTTCCTTGAATCTCTTATGCCACTCGAAATCTGATGTTTGATTCATGCAATATGGTCGAAAAGCAGTCTGAAGCTTTCCATACGTTTCTGTGGCATTTTTTCCAAGTTTAAAACGGATTTTTATTGCATATCGTTCTTCCTCACGTCCAGATTGCATTTTTGAAATTCACCAGCTGTGACAATCAGGCTTTAGTATGGTGTATTCCATTTTTTGTTATAGCTGTTTATTTGAACCTGAAATCATAAAAATTGGTCAGTCATCTCATAAGATGTATAGCAATAGCATACCTACTTTTCAAGAATCTACAACAATTTTAAATGCCAGTAAAAAAAAATCTGGAAACTTATTGAAGGTACCACGCATACTATAATATTTTGTGGCTCATTTGGCTGGGATTGTAGAATACACTGACTGGATTTCTGCAGAGGAGTAACGACCCTTCCCATCAACAAGTGTCCTGATATGACATTAAATTATTTGATGATGAAGCTCCAGTTTTGGGGATTAGGGGAATGTGGAATACCCTTCCTGACATTGCTTCTAGATTCACTCTGATCCAGAGTGGTAGCACCTGACAGGATACTATCTATGGGTCAAATAGAACAATCTGTGTACAAACAATGACAGATTAAATTGTGACTGTCATATGCAATACTTGAAAACATTTAACTGTGTGCAAACAAATTAGCTCTGGCTCGTTTTAAATTGTTATCTACAAAATGTGTTTACTAATCATATATATTTAATATATGTGTATAAAGAAGATTTGGCATTAACTAACCTCCAGTGGTTGATTTGCTATAAAATCAAAACAAACTAAATCATATATATTTAATAAATATGCATAAAAAGGGGTTGGTATTAAAAAACCTACAATGGTTGATATGCCATAAAAGCCAATCAAACCAAACCATGTATATTTAAGAGATATGTATAAAAATAAATTGGCATTAAATAACCAACGATAGTTGATATGCCATAAAACCCAACCAAACCAAATCCTATATATTTAATATATATGTATAAATAGGACGGCATTAAATAACCTACAATAGTTGATATGTCATAAAACCCAACCAAACCAAATCATAAATATTCAATATATATGTATAAAAAGGATTTTGGCATTAAATAACCTACAATGGTTGATATGCCACTAAATCCAACCAAACCAAATCCTATATATTTAATATATATGTATTAAGAGGATTTTGGCATTAAATAATCTACAATGGTTGATATGCCATAAAACCCAACCAAACCAAATCCTATATATTTAATATATATGTATAAAAAGGATTTATCATTAAATAACCTACAATGGTTTATAAGCCATAAAACCCAACCAAACCAAATCATATATATTTAATATATATTTATAAAAAGGATTTGGCATTAAATAACCTACAATGGTTGATATGCCACTAAATCCAACCAAACCAAACTATAATATTGTGATATGTTTTTATGTTTCTTTTTGTTCAACTGTTTGTTTTAATTTTTTAGAATGTTAATGTGTTAAATTAATATTTGATCGCTAAAATGTTCCTAATGCTTTTTAAAATATAGAAAAGAGCCCCAAAATATTGCGAATTTATAATTGATAAGCTTCAGGTCTTTCCACTGTTTCTCTTCCGATCATGTACACAATATGCATAAACATAGAGACATCGTGTCTCGCTTTCCATCTAATCTAAATATTTCGCTTTGTATTTACTCATTTCAATATTTCGCTTTCTATTCATCCATCTCAATATTTTTCTGTCAATTTAACCTTCTCAACATTTCACTTTTTATTTTACCCATCTCAATATTTCACTGTCTACAAACACATCTCATTATTTTGCATTCTCTTTACCCATCTCAGCATCTCGCTTTCCATGTACCCATCCCTACGTAAGCTTTTAAAAAATCCTTGAACCCTGATAAGAATTAAGTACTTCAAAAAAATATAACGTCTACCCCTATAATTTATAATTTAAAAAAAAGTATTTTCTATAATGTTTATTGATATTTTTTCACACAGCTTTAGCTGATGGCCTTCCACTGGAGCCTTTGTCTCCTCAAGTCTCAAGGACTCTTCTCAGTATTCTGGTCGTTCTCAAAGGTGCTGTAGTTTGGATGGTCTACACTCGTCCTCCAAACTCCCAGTCTTTTAGTCCCGTTAATAATCCTTTAGTTACTGTACCAAAATCACCAATCACGATTGGTACAATTACCACATTCATGTTCA
>OY757940.1:31198945-31258945 GCA_963585895.1 Sepioteuthis lessoniana
TCTTATTTTAGAGATTCTCCTTTGGGTTTTATATTTTTATATTTTTAAACATCCATAGTTGATTTAATATCCCTTAGATGATCCCTCACAGATCTAATGATGGTTCAGTAGAATTAGTTACACTTGCACAAAGAATATGCATAATATCTTAAATAAGCACAAGTGGAGGTTACTATATTGACACGCACACACAAGAGGACATCGATGGGGCGTTTCAAAAGTTGTTGGAACGATACAACAAGTGCATTGCAGCCAGAGGAGATTACTTGGAAGGGGACTAGAGTTTCATGTGTATACTATCAATAAAAGTGCCCATACGAAAAAAGTCTGGAAACTCATTAAATGATCATCGTATATATATATATACATGTGTGTGTGTTTGTGTAAAAGGACAAATCGTTTTAAAAACATTTTTCTCAAATCATGAAAGCTCTCAAATACTGACCAGTAGAGTACGTTAAACCCTAAAATTAATTGCCATTGTATCACATTGTTCGGTTCCATCGCAAATGTTTTTCGCAATAGCATTATTTTCTTTAGCTTCTTAGGCATCAGTGGAGTTTTATCTTACAAAGATAGATAGATAGATAGATACCCATTTATCACAAGAAAATGAGGTTTACCTTTGTAATATAATAGCCGAGGGATTTCGTTTTATATATCTTGCCTCTCGGTTTAGTTAGGGTGAGAACCCTTCGCTTAGCACATGGGTGAGTTAGGAGCAACATGAGTGCAGTTGTTCATGCGCGTACGGGTAGGATGTGTCATTCAGATATGTCAAAATAAAAATCCCAGATGGAAAATTGTGACCCGGGGATGTGAATGACGTCATGCACCGGAAGCGTGCGCAGAGGATTTGGGGATATTTGAGAAAAGTCAATTTATTTGAGTTCTGCCTCGGAGGAAGAAGGTTGACTTTTGCTCGCTTGCCGATGCCTTGTGGCAGGTGTTACACGTGGTTTGGAGCAGATGGAAAAATCAGCATAGAAAGATGGTATCTCTCTCCTTATGTCGAAAAATCTTTTAACTCAAAGGTAATAAAAAGTTTCGTACCTGGACTAAGAAGTCGTATGTGTTTTTCGTGTTTCGGGATTCCTTTGTTCTCTCTCTCTCTCTCTCTCTCTCTCTATATATATATATATATATATGTTATGAACATTCTGTGTACTTTTCGCATGTTCATGTATGGCTATGTTACACATTTTAGAAAGATTACTTAGATATTACAAGAAATGAAAAGTTCTTGACACAACGAAGGACATAATGTTATTTTCATTAGATTTTTAGCGATTTTTTAAGTGCTAAAAAACGTGAGAAAAGACATTTCAAGTACATTGAATGCTTGAATAAATATAACATACATTTAATTGATCTTAGTCTAAATCCTGCATTGTTTTAGGGGTTCTACCTCAATGAAGGGCGATAGTTTGATTCAATAGATTTATCATCTGTTGCATAATTTGAGCAATTAAATCGAGTGTATCACTTAGTGTTGAAATCATGACCTTTTTTTTATCAATATAGTTCCAGGTATTCACCAGATCCTGTTCGTAGCGCCAATGGTAATAATCGTTCTGAATTGCTTTAGTCTGGTATCAAACTCGAATACTAAAACTATACCTACCTGAAAAAGTGGAGTGTTATCGATAGTCTATCATTCATATAGAAGACCGCTCTATCCGATAAGATAAAACGGGATTTCTTACAAACAATATTTGTGTCAATACTACTGCATGGATGCACCACAGAGATGCTGATAAAACCTAGAGAAAAAGCTAGATGGAAAATGAACAAGAATACTACGAGCTATATTAAACAAATCCTGCAAGAACCCCACCTCCCCGAAACAACAGCAGCACGCCCACTTACATTTCATCTTTAAAACCATCCAAATAAGATGAACAAGACATCCGGGACTCTGGTGGAGACATAAGTGATGTTCTCCTATGGACCCTTTCACATTAACATATCAGTGTTGGCCGACTAGTAAGAACTTACCTACAATAGCTCCGAGCGATTATATTTCAAATGAAGATAACCATTATGCTACGAGAAACTCTAATTTCTTTTTAACCTATGGCACGACATTTATTTTTAACCAGTGGTAGACAACAGTTTCTTTTTAACCTATGGCACAACAATCATTTATTTTATCCAGTGGCAGACAACAGTTTCTTTTTAACCAATGACACAACATTCATTTATTTTAACCAGTGGTAAACAACAGTTTCTTTTTAACCTATGGCACAACAATCATTTATTTTATCCAGTGGTAGACAACAGTTTCTTTTTAACCAATGGCACAACATTCATTTATTTTAACCAGTGGTAGACAACAGTTTCTTTTTAACCTATGGCACAACAATCATTTATTTTATCCAGTGGCAGACAACAGTTTCTTTTTAACCAATGACACAACATTCATTTATTTTATCCAGTGGTAGACAACAGTTTCTTTTTAACCTATGGCACAACAATCATTTATTTTATCCAGTGGTAGACAACAGTTTCTTTTTAACCAATGGCACAACAACCATTTATTTTTTACCAATGGTATACAACTGCTTCTTTTTAAACAATGGTACACTACCATTTATTTTTAACCAGTGGTAAACAACAGTTTCGTTTTAACCAATGGTACAACAATTTATTTTTAACCAGTGGTAGACAATCTTTTTTTAACCAATGGTACAACAACCATTTATTTTTAATCTATGGTACAGAACTACTTCTTTTTACCCAATGGTGCACAACCATTTATTTTTAACCAGTGGTAGACAACCGTTTTTTAACAAATGGTACACAACCATTTATTTTTAACCATTGCTGTTAAAAGTATTGGTGTGTGTGCGTGTGTGAGTGTGTGTGTGGATGTGTATATGTTTGTGTGTCTCTGAGTATTAATATAGGCCCAGTATTTACGAGATCCTGTTCACAGTGCCGTGTAAAATAACTTCAGCAACAATGTAGATAGTTATCCTAAATTACTTTATTCCGGTATCAAACATGAATAATAAAATTGTACATACTTGGCCTCTGGAAAAATAGCTGTGTTTTTATAACAAGGGAGTTAATCCTTCCATGTTTGCCTCTAGAAGTGTCTGTCCTATCATTTAAAGGGACCTTCCATTACTATTCTATATGTCACTTCCCCTTTCTGACCATGAGACAGATTAATGAGGTCAGTTGACGTGTATGTGTGTGTACAGCCAAACTGTTTTCTCCACTTTAATTCATGTAAGGGAGTAAGAAAAAGAAAAAGAGATTTATTTTGTTAAAAAATCTCTTAATCTTTTTAAAATATTAAATCATCATGACACATTCTATTAAATATCTTGTGATTATGTGTCGTTTTGAGATGATTCTGGAACCAATCTCTGTGACGTTAGGCAGATATTTTATCATTCCTTTATCAGTGAGAGAAATTTACACTCAAATGTTAATATATATAAATCCAACCCCTCCGCCACAGGAAGGATGTGACGTCATTATTTTTTAAGCTATGTTATGCTGGTTTGAACTGAAAGTTTTTCTTATCTTTAAGACGTTGCTGTATTCGACTATTTACCTATTTCTAGTGTCGTAAAAGTTAGCGACCATAGTCGAGGGTGACCCGAAGGCTCCCTTTTCGATAGCTACTACACCAAGGTGTAGGGGAGGGCGCTACTCCATTCCCAGGATTGCTCCACTTTACCCTTGAACCGTACCTTATAATGCTGAGTGTTAAGCAAGGTGGTATCAAGTTCCATTTTTAAAGTCTTTGGTATGACTATTAACTCGTTGAAAGGGAAAGATATTGATTCATGCCTTTATCCAATAGCATTAGTGCATAGAAAAATGCGAGCAGTTTTTACTAGGATTTGAACTCACACCGTTGAGACCATTTTGTAAAATGCTATACCATATTCCACGTAACTCAGCCCGGTAAAGTTTGCCGGAATAAAGATACAACTCAATTTCATAATAATCTTAGAACGAAAAATTTTTAATGAAGAAATTCAACAACAAGCAATATCATTTTAATTATTAAAAAATCAGAAAATCGACAAAATTAAAGAAGTCAAATCCTTTTCAGTCCTGTCAGCAGGACTTAGAATATTGGTAATTTTCAGAAAATGAATATATATTTCTCTGAATAAAAAGAAAAACAAGAAAAAAGTTACAAAGAATAATAGTTACATTCAAATAAAATGATTAATAACATTACTTATAATATAATAAATTATCTGAATATAAAAATATAAGCTTGTATTACAAATGTTTTGAATTATTTCTTACCCCCATCCAGTTCATGAAATATATATGGAAACCATTATATATATATATATATATATATATATATGTGTGGAGAGAGAGAGAGAGAGAGAGAGAGAGAGAGAGAGAGAAACGTAGATAGATAAATAGATGAGCAAAAGTGATAAGTCAAAGAGGCAAATTACTTCTGTGTTGTATATTTTCTGATTATTCTCTACTAGTTTCCGCCTTAAGTCATCGTCAGGTGAAAAAGTTTTTTTTTTGTGGAGAAAAAGGAAACTTTTTAAAAGGTTTTCTCATTAAGTTCATACATTTCTTAAAGGAATTTCTTCAAGGAGTTGATATGCTAAATAAAAAGTGATGTAAAATGCACTTTTGTCGTAGCATATGTATTGGTTTGAAGCATGTGGACTAAATGGGGTACATTTTAGATTTAGGTATGTCATTATTTTATGGCATATCAATCTTTACGGATTTTTAATACCAAACTCTCTCTCTCTCTCTCTCTCTCTCTCTCTCTCTCTCTCTTTATATATATATATATATATATATTTATTCCCAAAGCCATCCTGGCGGAAAAACAGTATTGGTACTATTTAAGCCATAGCTGAAGGGTTTAAGAGGGTTCATACCTTTCCCAAATATATTAGTCTGACTGTGAAAGTAATAGTGTACCAGTACTGTACTAAAGAGACTTTTCGATCCCGTTGTGACCACGGCGTGGTAACAAGTTGACGAACGTGAAACTGTTAAACATACACTAAGGTGCATTTACTACTAGGTAACAAGTAGCCGCCGGGAGAAAGAAAAGGAGTATAGAAACATGAGACGACAGTCAACTAGACAAAAATAAGCAACATATCATAGTGAGAAAAACATTACCAGACACAGACCTTGAGATTTTTCCCGGTTCTAACATGCATGGTCGCCGCGTTGCGTAGTCTAACACTCTCTTTGGAAGCCCTCACCCCCAAAAGAATTGGGGCTCGTAAGCTTTCGTCAGCTTACATCTTCGTGGCTGGTGTTCTACTGACGTCTTCACCTTCTCACTTCTAGCCCTTGACACCCCCAAATCGTCCCCTGACTTCCGTCTGTCGTGTCGTGAGCAGAAATATCAACTTCCGCTCGCTCCGCTTATGCATACAAAATTTCGGACCTCCTTTTTTCCTTAGTCATTTTTAACAACAACGAGTGCCTCAGCTTTGTTATTAGGCGACTACTGTCGGCTTCATTTGTTTATCTTTTTATTGATTCATTCAATTTTCTATGAGCCGTTCAATTATGTTACAATAGCGAGAATGATATTCGAAATTGTTTATAAGTATAAAATCAATTAGTTGATTTAATACTATTCCCTTGTTTACACGCAATTTAATGGTTTCAATTATTGTGGTATAACAGCCATGATTCTATTTAATACTAATCACTTGTTCTCATACAGTTTCAATTTAACTTTCGTAATCCTGTTTATCAAGTATTTCAATATAACACATATAATTTGAACATATCTGTATGGTTTCAAATAAATAATTATAATAATCCTTAGGAAATTATTACAGTTCTAGTTGACTTGCAGATGAGACCCTGACAAATCAGGGTTAGAATGGACCTGGAAGTCATGGTAATAAAGGATTAGATTTAGTGTTAGATGAAGTTTGGTGTCATACACAGCACACCCGTTCGGTGGGTCTAACCTCTCTGCAGCTGAGCTGTCGGCGTATTTGACACCTCAGCCAACAGAGCGGAGAACAGATTTAGAATGATGTCGAAACCACCCGCATCTATCTATCTATCTATCTATCTATCTATCTGTGAAAGAAAGCCTGCTAATTTCTTTCTTTCTTTCTTTCTTTCTTTCTTTCAATCATAGCTTATTCATATCTATCTATCTATCTAGTATATTTATTTATTTCATAACTTATTTATATCTATCTATCTATCTATCTATCTAACAAGTATATTCATTCATTCATTTCTTTCGTTCTTTCTTTCTTTTTTTCTGTTATAACCTATTCATATCTATCTATGTATCTAGCTATCAAGTATATTCATTTCTTTTTTTCTTTCTTTCTTTCTTTTATAACTTTTTCATATCTATCTATCTATCTATCTATCTATCAAGTATATTCATTCATTTCTTTCCTTTTTCTTTCTTTCTTTCTTTCTTTCTTTCTTTCTTTCTTTCTTTCTTTCTTTCTATTATAACGTATTCATATCTATCTATCTATCTAGCATATTCATTAATTTCTTTCTTTCTTTCTTTCTTTCTTCCTATCATAACTTATTCATATCTATCTATCTATTTTAGTTCTCACACAAAACTGCATGCAGTACTTAGTCATTAGTTGATCAAGAAAAAATATTAAATGTCAGATTTTTTCCATCACGGAGCACGTTGCGTTCTAATGTCCAAGAGAAAGACATGATGTCAGCATTTCTTGCTGCCATGTACAAGTAAATAATTGATCAGACTGAGCTGCCAAGGATTGTAATTAGGCAAACCTATCAAGGAGAAGGAAAATATATTTTATTTGGAGAAGATATCGCTAATTTAGCTTCTATATGCACCTAGTGGCACCAGAAAAGATAATTGCTCGACATGGCGACCCCAAATGGATAAAAAGTTTTTTAGTGTTCGAACATGGACTTTGTAATAAAAAACGACATGAATAGGAAAAAACAATCTATAATCAATAAGTACACATGAGTCTTAGCACGTAAAATTCCTTGGGGTATCTTCAGCATAAACATGACTTGGTGCAGTTGGAATTATCTCTTTAGAGAATGCATCATCTATCGCAAGGCTAAAATTAATTGAAGATTCATTTTGAAGGCAAATCAATCCGAAGAATATTATCAATCCTGATGGGAATAATGACTAAATTATTGTAATTGAACTACCACATAAAGTATGGATTTCTTTTACCAATGTTCTCTTCGATAACATGTACGAGCTGTGTAAAAGAAAATGCTCCTTCTGATCGAAGATGAAACTCAAAAGAAAGTGGATGAGGAGAAGAATTATTAAATACAATGTTTCCCTGCACAGTGCAGTGAATGACTAAATAGAAAAAGGGTCGAAAGAAAGAAGAAAAAGAAGAAGAAACCTTCCGTTATTACAAATATCAACATTAGTATAAAAAATGGTATCAGGATAAGAAAGGGAAATTATAAATGTTTGTTTCTTTCTTTTTTTTTGACTTTTATAGCATATCAACCTTTGTAAGTTATTTAATTCCAAATCCATTTTTATACAAACAGTTCTATTTCAAACAATTCAGTTTAGCGTAAGTACACAGTTCAATTGTAAAAACATTTTTATTTCAAACTATTCAGTTTAGTGAAACAGTTCTAATTAAAGCAATTCAATTTAGTATAAGTATAGTTTTTGTTAACACACAGTTAAATGCAAAAAAAGTTCAATTTAAAACAATTCAGTCTAGTGTAAGTACGGTTTCAATGTCAAAAACAGTTCTATTTAAAACAAGTCAGTTGAGCATAAGTACGTGGTTTAGTTCTTTTTGGCCCATAGATAGATAGCTCTAGCGTTAATGGAACCTCACCATCAGATTGTTTAGCGTCATAATTCAAGAAATATTTTGGGGAAGTGTTAAGCTCTGCAGAAATGCAGTCGGTATATTCTATAGATCCTGCCGATTGGGCAATGAAACTTTCAAGTTCTCTAGTTCGTACTCCAGTCGCTCTATTACGTTCACTTTCGGACAAATACCCTTGGGAAAGGTATGAAACCCCTTATCCTCCCAGCTATTGGTTAAATAGTACCACTGCTGTTCTTCTAGGAGAATATCTTTGGCATTAAATAACCTACAAAGGTCGATATGCCATTAAACAAAGAAACCAAACCAAACCTTGATAGGTCACAATCACTTTCAGAGTAGTACCATTGGGAAAGGTATGAAACCCCTTATCCTCCCAGCTATGGGTTAAATAGTACCGCTACTTTTCTTCTAGGAGAATGGCTTTGGCATTATATAACCTACAATGGTCGATATGCCATTAAACAAAGAAACCAAACCAAACCAAACCAAACAAATTCTCTGAGTTAATTATTGTACTATGAAATATAAATGGTTGAACTTATGGAGTATTCTTAGATAATCAGTAAGAAGACCAATTTTCTTGCAATTCTGAATTGATATAGTGTTAACCAAAACCGAGTACAACAGATTTCATCTAAGAAAAATGTTATCATAAAAAAAAACAGTAATGGTTATCCTCGCAGGAAATAGACACGGCGACACGAGATCAAATCCTGGACGAGACTGATTGCATTTCACATAGCACTAATACCCTTGGGAAAGGTATGAATCCAATAATTCTTCCTCTAGCTATGGGTAAATAGTAGGGCAGACTAGGTTCTTCGGCTTTGGTGAGGCGACTAGTCTATGAGAAGGAAAACTCTGAATTCAAACCTGTTAAACTCCGCTTAAAAAATTGACCTTGTGTCATATCCTGCCCGAGCGAAGGGGGTGGGTAAATATGATAAAAAAACAGGATGATTATTACTACTTTAGTCAGTGAGGTACCAGTTATAAAAATCTATGAAAATCAATACATAAAACAATCACAAAACAAGAAAATGAGAATTATTCATTATTGGCTGAAGTACCAAATCGGATTTTTAATTAATGTAAATATTACGGACATTTATATTGAGATACAAGGGTCAATAGTGATTAGTGACTGTCAGTTTCTGTTGATCGCAGAGGTGAGAAACGGACAGTCACCAAGTAGTGATTTGCCCAGTTTGATGGGGCTGTAGAATACACTGACTGCATCTCTGCAGAGGGGGTAACCCTTCCCCCACCGACAAGTATCCTGGATATGACACTAAACAATCTGATGGTGAGGTCCTGGAAATGCGGAGTACCCCTTTATTGCCAATGCTCCTTGGTCCACTTTGAACTGTAGAGGTAGCACATGATAGGGTCTTATCTATGGGTTAAATAGAACTAAACTGCATACTTATGCTAAACTGAATTGCTTGAAATAAAACTATTTTGACATTGTAACTGTACTTACGCTAAACTGAATAGATTGAAATAGAACTGTTTTGACATTTAACTGTGTATGAATAAAAACTATAATTATACTAAACTAAGTAGCTTGAAACAGAAATGTTTTTGACAATTAAACTCTATACTTATGATAAACTGAATTGTTTGTTTATTTGCATAAAAATGGATTTGGCATTAAATAACCAACAAAGGTTGATCGACCATAAAACCTATGTAATATTACGGACGGGCGCTGTCATCAATCAGTAAAGGTGTCACGAGACTAGTGCGTGCGGGCAGAATGACCAGCAAAGTGAGACGTGATTTTAAAATAATCACAGATGAACTATCACGTGTTTCACGACAGTTTCACTGGTGACATCGAACATTCGGGGATCTTCGATTTGTTAACCAAAATCTCTATATAAGAAAACAAGTCAGGAGATTTTGGCAGAGTTGAAGGCAATTGTCAAAACGGGTGAGTTAAAGGTTCCGAGGCCCCGACCCGTCCTACCCCAGTCTGCTACGACCTATCTGTCAGGCGTGTGTCAACAGTCAGCTCTCACCCACGCCGCCGACACCACCAAGAGGAAAGAAGAAGAAGAACGTAACTAAAATGAACTTTTCGAGTTGCAACGATCATAGCTAAGTGAATAATAAACGACTGCTATATTTCCTTCCCTTAACTTCAAGTTTGAGTATTTCTTTTTCTGCAGACTTCTTTCTATGTTACATTAATAGCAAAAAATTGGATTTATAGAGACATTTGCATAGTAACTTGGTGCACTTAATCAATAGTATATACAAAGGTCGTTCAAAAGGTTCTTAGCCTCACCAAGATTGTAGATTTGTTGTACACACCCCACCTTTGAATGAGCCTCATCTGCAGCAAAATTAAGACAGAAATCTTAATGAACGAATCAAACATTATCATCATTATCATCGTACTGATAGCAAGGTGTCCGTAGACCCCCCCTCTCTCTCTCTCTTTCTATCACTTTCTTTCTTGCATGCACATGCGCATGCGTGCACCATCGGCCCTTATCGACCATCGCTATTTGCAAATTCTCTAGACGGCATCTAATGTCTCTTGGGAGCTGATGTATGCCATTTATTGCTATTCGGCTATATATGTAGGAATTTACAGGAGAATGTCGCTCATTAGTGCGTTTTAACTTCTCTAGCTGTGTAAAGCAAGTCTTGCTCGTCCTACTTAAAGGGTTTGTGAGATAGGAGGTAAGTGTTCTTTCATCTGCTGTTAAGTTGGGTGCTGCTCCCAGAATTTGTTCAAAACAGTACATAGCCTCATGGTGCATATCGAGTTTTTTCTGCAAGTTTTTCTTTACAATCTAACTGGTGCTAATGTTGTATACTCAAAACCATAGCCATAATCATATCATCCTATTTACCAACCCCTCCGCTCGGGTAGGATATGACACAAGGTCAATTTTTAAGCGGAGTTTAACAGGTTTGAATTCAGAGTTTTCCTTCTCCTAGACTAGTTGCCTAACCAATGCTAAAGAACCTAGTCTGCCTACTATTTACCCATAGCTGGAGGGAGAATAATTGGATTCATACCTTTCCCAAGGGTATTAGTGCTATGTGAAATGCAATCAGTCTCGTCCAGGATTTGATCTCGTGTCGCCATGTTCATTTCCTACGACGATAACAATTACACCACGGGCATCTCCATAATCATATCATAATCACAATGATATCTCAATCCAACGGCACATGTACAAATTCAAATACAGGGAAATACACAACACATTAACAGGCTAACTCACTGTTGTTCAGGTACGAACGTTTATTAACTTCTTGACTTCTGGGTTCGTTTCTTCGACACGAGGAGAGAGAGACACACAATTCTTAAAAGTATTTCGTATCATACTATGCTAACAAAACTCAAACAGTCGGCATATCTCGTGGAGTTTTAGATCTCTTTTCATCTTTGCCCGTCGGGACCTGAAAAACTGGACTGGTCCCCAGTAAACTACCAACTCGACTGGCCCACAGTCGAGACCCAACTGACGTCTTTTTCAAAATCTCCAAATTCTCAGCCCATAGCGTCTGGGCATGACGTCCTTCACACTCCAGCCTCATTTCCTACCTGAGGTTTATTATGACAATTGTGATTGTCATATCCTCTGCGCGCTGGCGAAAACTGTACCCAATGTCTGTGCACCTGAACTAGGAGCCGAATAGTTCAAAGCCCAACCAAACTGAATGATAAAATATAATTAACGAAAAATGATTTATATAAAAAAATCATTCCGTAATTATATAACACTAATATACAGTAGTACTGACACTATCATAGTTTCGAAGAATTCCCGTTTTCTTTTATCAGGGTGATCAGATTTTCATATAAACATTAATTCATCAATAGCTATCCATGTGTACGCTAGCATGACTTTCAGTTGACGAGATATTGCTATTTATGTATATGAACTAGTCTACTAATTTCAGAGGCATATCACTGAATGTGTAGATGGCTGCCCCTTGTTTAAAATACATGAACTCTTTTGTCGGCGTTTATATTTCGGTTTGTTTTAGGCTATGAAGTAGACATTCAGCTTGAGCTTGTGTATTTTCATGAAGTGCTAGATCCTCTACGTAATCTGCATCAGTAATAATCTCTGAGGAATATAGTTTGCTTCTTGCATTTTTTGATGTGAAACACTTTACTTTCGTTCGATGTACAGACGTTTGTAAAACATAATTTTGACATTTTACACTGTCTTGCATTGAATTTTTTTTCCAGAGATCAAAGGCTTATCAAGTAATATGACCACTATTTAATGCTGAATTCAAAAAGACCATTCATTATGTTTGGTCACGTCTGCTTTTTAAGATATGCTTGAATACTTCAAAATAAGTTGTAAACAATAATAACACCTATTCAAAAGCCTAAGGACTCTACTTATCACTGTTGATCGTGTGTGCCGGGTGTGTCATATACCATATAAGGTTGTATGTGTACCTAACTACAGTGTACCACCCAACTCGCTAACACCCACATACCTTGAACGAGTTGGGCGTATCCCTCAGCTTTAAATGAATTTAATGTAATGTGTCAAGTGTCAACAACGTCCTGAGTGCTGATTATTTTATTTCTTTTTGAAGCTTGATATTTGTATTCCAATAAGATTAGACCTCAACATTCTGGTGATAATGTCAAAGAAATCAGTACCACCATAAAGAGATCGAATCCTTCATCTTATAATAAGATTTGTGTAGAGGAAAGAGGAGGAGAGAAAATACCGTTTTTTCTTTTCCTTTCTCTGCTTCTCCTCTTCTTATCTTACAGGTGCTCCCAATTATAAAAGTAAACAGCCCCCCTTAGTTCAGTTATCAACCTGATAATCGTAAAAATCCATCCCACTCACCACTTATAAGCAGTACATACTATTAGAACCTATTTGATATTCTGAATTATCGTTGATATCTTGCTATTGAAGTCCCGTGATAGTTTCTGGGGGATATCGTCTGGTTCTCTCTGTGCGTGTGTGTATGTGAGAGAGGACGACTTTTTTCTTTGGTTAAATCAAATGACGTCCTTATTACGTAGTCTAGGCAGATTAATAACTGATATAATGCTAATGGATCTCCTTGTAAGACTCCAGTGACAATGACCGAGATCTGTGTCACCATAACGTGCGCAAACCGTAGCTTTCATGTTTTTGTAAAGAATCATTTGAGCGGTAACAGTTTCTTTGGGGAGACCTTATGCTAGAAGAATCCTCTCCATCTAACCTCTGTGTATGGAATCAAGTACCTTAAAGAAATGTACACAAAATATTGTTGTCTCGAGGCTTCTTACGTGTACTCCTTCGATGATTCGACACATAGGATCTATGAAGTTGTGAATAGATTTCTGAGAAAACCGTTCTGATTTTTTTATAAGAACTTTCCCAACCTCAGGTCAGATATGACTGAGAAGCAGGACATTATATATCTTGGCAGCTATGGCAGTAATAGTTATGGCTCTATTTTTCTTTGTGATTCTGAAGTCACCTTTTTTGGGGGGGATGGGTAGACAGTCTTACAGAAAAAAAAACATTTACATTTTCCGTATTATTATCGAAATTTAATATTAAGGCAACTATTTTTGTTGCTAGAACTTACGAAAATGAGTTAGTTATGGGAAAATACTTTCGCAAAATGCCCTAAGGTGTTTTGTGAGCAAAGGAATTATTATAAGATTTTGACTAGTTCTAGTTTTAACAATATAGACATAATTTTAGAATGAATTAGCTGTACTATTCAAGGTATGACTCTCTTTGTTATTGAATAAGTTTAGCCTAGTTTGATACAAGGCTAGAAGTATCAAGTATTACGTAAAAATTAAACCAGCTTAAAATGTTTTTTCAAGTCGATATCTGTAAGCAATGCCCCACCGTAGGAAGCTAGGCTATAGCTATTATATGTATGAAGTTGGGGGAATATGAGGCATCCAGTAAAAATTGAATTCACTAGCAATGATCTGTTACACACACTTGCAAATCTTTGTATTACACAAGGCCTTCATTAATTTTCACAAAAATATTGAGCACCCAGTGAGAATTAAACCCATAAGCAATAGTAACGATTACATCTCGTTAGGCACTCATTTTAATATATATATATATATATATATATATATATATATATATATATATATATATATATATATACAGAAGATAGATCAATCAATTATATTTCTCTTAATATTTTCATATAAAATTAATATTATTATATAAAGAAATTTAAAGGATTTTTTTTTTTCAGATCAAGAGAATTTCATTTAAAAGATTTTAATCGACCATAGTCGAGGGTGACCCGAAGACTTCCTTTTTCGAATGCTACTACACTGAGTGTGTAGGGGAGGATGTTACTCCATTCCATGGATTGATCCCCTTTACCTTTGATCCTTACTGAGTGTTAAGCAAGGCGGCATCAAGTACCATTTTTGAGCCTTTGGTATAACCTTGACCTGTGATTGAACCACGGTCTCCCGGATCATTGGCGAAATTAAATACTTAATCTCATAAGTACATGCAGCAAACTGGAACATAAGGAGAACAAGAGTAAATATGACAGGGTTAAAAAGATACTACACAATGGATCGGGAAAGAGACAAAAATTTGGTCATGTTGGCAAAAGATATATACACAAACAAAAATATTTCCTCGAAAATGAGACGCATTAAGTTCTCGGCGACATTCAGGAGCCAAAAACCAACTAAACCCTGACCAAAAGAAGAGATTTCGTATTAAATAAATAGAAGAAAATTAATTGTGAGCTTGTGGATTTTGCCATTCCAGCAAAGCACAGAGTAAAAAGAAAAGAAAACGAGAAGATAAGCAGATACTTGGATCTTGCTAGAGAGCTGAAAATAGTGGGGGGGGGGCATGAAAGTGACGGTGGTACCAGTTGTAGTTGGAGCACCTTGAACTATTCCCAAAGGTTTGGATAAGAAACTCGAGGAAATGGGTACCAGAGGAATATTCTAGAAAATCCAGGCACTGTTCACATCACCTAGAATATTTAGAAGAATTCAGGAAACCTGAGGAAATTTTCTGTTACTTAGACTTCAGTGAAAAACCACCTGAGGTAGAGAACAGTAAAAAGAGATCTTTTAGATATAGTTAATGAACTAAATGAGATAAATATTTTTTTTATCCTTTTGACGGTAGTTTTCGATAGGCTGTTCGGTTTTTATATCAAATATGACTTGGTAACAATTAGAAGGCACAATAATCTCTTCGTAAGATGAATAAATGGAGTCTTGCCTTCTCTTCCAGTATCCATAGAACGTGCTTATTTTGCTTGATGCTTAATCCAACCCTGCAGCGAAGAATTAATAGAGTTCTACGTTAATAAAGTCGGCAGCAAGAAGATTGAATAATCGTCAGCGTTGAAATCTACGTGAGCTTAGAGGAGTCGATTAGGGATGAAGACCAAGTTTCATCGACTGATTCAGTCACTTAAATTGCCGAATTTTATGAGGAAAAATTGATTTATCTGATGTTCCTAAATTTCTTTTATAAATCACGTGATTATTAATTCCCCCGGGGCGAGTTTTTCACATCATTTTTAATTAGTGGTATTTCACCGGATACTAAGTGACAGCAATTCTTTTTCATGTTATTTATCAATTTCGCCTTTATATTAGATTCTTTCTGTTCCTTCTATTTCCTATCTTACTTTGATATTTTTTCTTTCTGTTTATATGTTTTACTTGGTGATTAACAGGGATAATTTTTAATTGCTATTTTGGAAGGTCCTTATTGTTTATATTGCTTGATCCTATTCCGATAGAATTTCCCTTCTAATGGCAATATTTTTTTCTTTCAGTTACATAGTCAGGTTTTTCTGTTGTTATCTTTTTTTCACTCTTTTCATTCAATTCTGTCTTATCATATTTACCAACCCCTCCCCTCGGGCGGGATATGACACAAGGTCAATTTTTAAGCTGAGTTTAACAGGTTTGAATTCAGAGTTTTCCTTCTCCTCGACTAGTTGCCTTACCAAGGCTAAAGAAATCAGTCTGAAGAAATCAGCCTGTCCAACTGGAGGGAGAATAATTGGATTCATACCTTTCCTAAGGGTATTAGTGCTATGTGAAATGCAATCAGTCTCGTCCAGAATTTGAACTCGTGTCACCCTGTCCATTTCCTACGACGATAACCATTACACCACGAGCACCTCAGTTCTATCTTATGCATTTTTCATTCCATATTTCTTTCTCTTATTCTCATAGTTTCTTTATTTGTCCTTCTTATCTCATTTCTTTTCTTTTCTTTTTTTTGTATCTCTGCTTGGATTTTTTAAGATTGATACCAATTTTTTCATTAACCAGTTTTTCTCTGGCATAAATTAGGTTGTTTAGTTCGGTGATGTTGTCTGTTGGAAAAAAATTATTATGAATTAAGTCTTTCAGTTTCTATCTTCATTTTTTTTGAACTCGTGTAGTCCTATTCCAATGACAATAAATGTCACTACAACGAGCGCCTAGAAGCTTTAACTGATTGTAAATTATTTACTCCTAAGAATTTTTCACATCAGCGTTAGCTGATGGTCTCTCACTGGAGATTAAGTGAGAGCAAGTCTCCTCAAGTCTCCAGGACTCTTTGCAGTATTTTGGCTGTCTTCAATAGTGCTGTTGTTTGGATGGTCTCCACTCGGCCGCCAATTTCCAAATCCTCCAGGCCCTTTAATAATCCTTTAGTTACCGTGGCAAAAGCACCAATCACAATTGGTATAATTGTCACCTTCATGTTCCATAGTTTTTTCAATTCTCTAGCAAGGTCGAGGTACTTATCTCTCTTTTCCCATTCTTTTAGTTTTATTCGGTGGTTAAAAGAGCAAAGTCGACTATTTTGCATATTTTCTTTTTTTTTTTGTTGTTTTTGTTGATTATTATAAAATTTGGTCTTTATTATTATTATTATTATTATTATTACGAGAAACCATATAATTGTTTCCCGGAAAATATCTACTATTTTAGTAATCCAAAATGTCTTTAACGTAGTCGGGTGGGGCTGCAGAATACTCTGACTGCATCTCTGCAGAAGGGTAAGACCCCTCTGCAACGAGTCTCCTGGATGAGACATTAAACAATCTGATGGCGAAGTTTTAGTAATGCGAGATCTTTGGGAGATGCGGAGTACTCCTTCATTGCAATTGTTCTCATAGTTCACTCTGGTTCACATTGGTAGCACCTGATAGGGTCCTATCTATGGATTAAATAGAACTGTTTGACATTTAAATTGGGTGCAAATAAATGACTAATGTTGAATTCTTACGGTTACAAAGCAATACTTGAATCCATTAAACTGTATGAGAAAAAATGAATTTGGCTCGTTTAAAAATGTTATAAAAAAATGCGTTTACAAATCCTACATTTAGTTAGTATAAAGAGGATTTGGCATTAAATAACCTTCAATGGTTGACATGCCATAAAATCCAACCCAAACCAAACCAGACTTTTGCGCAAAATTCTATTATTCATTAGGTACAACTTTTACATACTTTTTTAATGTTGCAAAATGCCCCTCAAGATTGTTTCAGCCTAACCCAATTGTTGGAGCAGTTTAGTGTGTTTCGAATCCTCCTACAACCATTTAACTGTGTGAAAAAAAAATGAGCTCAGATCGTTAAAAATGTTAGCAACAACATGTATTTAAAATTATATATTTAATACGTGTAAATATGATTTGACATTAAATGACCAACAATGGTTGATATGGCATAAAATCCAATTAAACCAAAATTTTTGATATGAGATGTAACATATACTCGAAAAAAAAAAAAAAGAAAACATTCTGATTTAAAAAGATTAAGCAAAATAAAGACAGGAACGGTAACTTGAATGATTTTATTGAACAATAAAAAACATTTCACTAAAGAAATTCAGCCAAAAAGAAAAAAAGAAAAAAAAAAAAAAACACTGAATGCACACAAAACGGAATATATGTGCTATAATCAAACAGGCAACGCTAGACGAAACCTCTCTGAAACTGGTGGACAAATTCACCTACCTAGGAAGCAGTGTCTCATCAACCGAAAAATACATCGACACACGGCTGACGAAGGCGTGGAAAGTTAACGATAGGCTATCTATCATATGGAAATCAGACCTGACAGATGAAAAGAAATGCAGTTTCTTCCAGGCAGCGGTCGTATCGATACTACTGTTTGGATGCACTATTTGGACGCTAACAAAACGACTGGAGAAGAAGCTAGAAGGCAATTACACAAGAATGTTGCGAGCAATATTGAATAAGTCCTGGCGGCAACACCCCACAAGGCACCAACTATACGGCCACCTGCCTCCCATCACGAAAACTATCCAAGCTAGACGAGCCAGACATGCAGGACACTGCTGGAGAAGTGATGTACTTCTATGGACCCCCACATATGGCCGGGCAAAAGCAGGACGACCAGCTCGACCATACATACAGCGGCTGTGTGAAGATACGGTATGTAGCCCTGAAGATGAATGACAGGGAGAAGTGGAGAGAGAGGGTCAGGGATATCCGTGCTTGCAGCATGACATCATGATGATGAAATCGCTGAAAAAATAATTTACTGAATCATTAATTAGACATTACATAGGTGAGTGAAAAGTTTTGAAATATATTTGTACGTGCTTGTTCACGGTGAGTGTATCACGTGATCGAAGCAGTTTAAGCCGTGATAGACCCCCAACTCTAGTTGGTAGTATCATGGAAGTTGGTGGCCTGACACGTAATGCATTGTTTCACTCCGTGTGGGATTAGAAAGTTGCACAGATGAATGTGCAACGCAGTCAAATTTGGGGACGTTTGCTTTCCGTGTTTAAACTGGGTCTTAACGCCGCAGAAGCGGCCAAAAACACTTATTAGGCAAAAAATAAAAGCCCAATTGATTACAATGCAGTTACAAGATGGCTAAAAAAAATTCACTCGAATTAAGAACCGTCATCATCACGTAAGTCAGGTAGAGTTTGTCAAATTTTCTGAGATGAAGCTTGATAAGATTAATCCCTTAGATTATTCAGACTATTGTTTTAATTTTCTTTGTTATACAATTCGCATCGGCCAAGAAGTTGTGAGTTATATAATGAAGATGAAAACAAAAGCCCCATTTTAAGTGATAAAATTGTCATTCAGGTCTAAAACTATCGATTGAGAGGTCGCGCTCAAACCCAGCGTGTAACATTCAGAGAGTATCAGGTGGGCTCAGCTTCTCACACTCCAGTGTAGTTGGTCACCTTCATGATTTTTGGAAAAGTATACGGAGCTGCCGAAATTAGATTTAAAGTAAAAGTAATGTTGGCGACCGAAGTCAAGGGCAACCAGAAGGCTCCCTTTCTTGTGGCTACAACACTGAGGTGTAGGGGAGAACGCTACTCCTTTCTCTGGATTGCTCCACTTTACACGTACCTTATATCAGTGAGTGTTAAGCAAGGAGGTATCAAGTATCAATTTTTAAAGTCTTTGGTATGACTCAACCTAGGATTGAAACCAGGTCTCCCAGACCATTGGCGAACAATGAGTCGGTTAAATGAGACTTACGTAGATAAGAATATTGGAAAATTTAGACACATCCCTATAAACAATTTTGCAGCCCTTACCTTTAGACAGCGTGTAAATGACAGAGGGACATTTTTTTTTTTATTTGTGTAGGATATTATCTACATTAACTAATCATTGGAATACTGATTTGGTTTGGTTTTTTTTTTTTTTTTTTGGTTTTTGTTTTTTTCATAAGCCAACATGCAACAATGTTACAAAATTGACCTTTCGAAAATTTTAATAATACTCAATAAAGACACTGTTTATCGGCACAAGGAAAAGTGTTAACGATGTGCAAACAAAAGTCATTTCCCAAAGTACATAAAGAGAAATGAGATCGAAGAAAAATCGTGCACGATATCGGCTTTCATTCAAAGTTCGTCTCCTCTGAGTTCAAAATATCCAATGGACTTTGTCGATATTTCTTTCGTCAGATAATATCCCACTTAATCATCAGGAGAATTTCCACGCAGAAAAGTGTGGGAAGGATTAACCGCTGGTCATTGGCCTCATTTGTTATTCATCGAGGTCTGAGCAGCACTCCAATTCATCGACTAATCAATGGATCAATGGTGCAGGCAACTGATCCGGGAAATAAAGCTATGTCCGAATGAAAGAAAGAAAAAAATTGTTTGAGTAAAACGAAAAGAAAAGAAAATGTACAAAAAAAAAGGCCAACTTTATTTAGCTAGTTGGATATTTCTGATTACCTATTAGGTCGTAGAGGTTTCAATGCGGATTATTTTCCTTCATAACATTTCTCGAGACATGTATTCACCCAAAGCCTTCAACATACTGTAAATTTTAAGCGGAGTAAAGCTGATATGAATTTAGAACTACCCTTCTCCGTGAACCATTGCCTACCAAAGGCTAAAGGGCAGCGGTGGAGATGGGTAAATACATATTCAATGACCAAATTTTGACCCACTATTATATGATTTCAAGTAATAATTATGATAATTATTTGTAAACAACTTAACTTCATGTAAGTATTCTAATGTGGTTTCAAGTATTTCTATCAAATTCTAATAATTTGTACACAACTATGTTTTCAAGTATTTCAAGCAATTATATGGTATCAAGTAACAGATGATAATAATCCTTTGTAAACAATTATAACTTCAAGTATTATACTAAATATAGATGTCTCAAAATACATGCCACTCATTAATATGATAATGCATTACTACTAGGTCAAGGGCAATGGAGGTCATTGGAGGTCATTGGAGGTCATTTGGGACACGTCCAGTTAAAAAGGCATCCTTTTAGCTGGAAACATCAAATCAATGTTTTCAAATTGTTTGATATCAGCTTCCAGGACATGAATATTTTTTTAGTTTCTTGTCTCAAAAATAAATCATTATCATATCAATGGATTGTATCAAATTTGAAACAGTTTTCAAAGATTTTGTCTCCACATAAATAGTGAGGCAAAATATTTTCCTCTCCTGTCCAATACATTATGATCGAAGATTAATAGTTGTTATTGTATAATATTTTGAAATGTGAAACAAAAAAAGAACACAGCATTATTAGTAGTAGAGTTACTAGCTGTCATAAGGGTCCCATATATATGTAGATACCCTATACAAGTAATTTGCACCGTTATATAACTGCAGGTGTTCCTTCTCAATACTAGTAATTTTCAAACCGATCTATTGGACTCATAAATGATTGGTTGCGTGATTCCTTTGTTTAATGGCATATCAACCTGGTGTAATGGTTATCGTCGTTTGAAATGGACACGGCGACACGAGTTCGAATCATAGACGAGACTGATTGCATTTCACATTGCAGTAATTTTTTTTCCAACGGACAACATCACTGAACTAAACAATCTAATTTATGCCAGAGAAAAACTTCTTAATGAAAAAATTGGTATCCATCATTAAAGAATCCAAGCAGAGATACAAAAAAGAAAAGAAATGAGTTAAGAAGGACAAATAAAGAAAGTACGAGAATAAGAGAAAGAAATATGGAATGAAAAATGCATGACAGAACTGAGGTGTCCGTAGTGTAATGGTTATCGTTGTAGGAAATGGACACGGCGACACGAGTTCAAATCGTGGACGAGACTGATTGCATTTCACATAGCACTAATACCCTTGGGAAAGGTATGAATCCAATTATTCTCCCTCCAGTAGGGCAGACTGATTTCTTCAGACTTCGTAAGGCAACTAGTCTAGGAGAATTCAAACCTGTTAAACTCCGCTTAAAAAATTTACCTTGTGTCATATCCTACCCGAGCGGAGGGGTTAGTAAATATGAATGGCAAATCAACCTTCATGAGTTATCTAATGCCAAAGCAAGCCTTTTAGTCAGGGAATTCATACCTCTCCCGAAGGTATTATTCCGAAAGGAAACGTATCACGTTCACGGCTCGACTGGAGTTTGAACTCGCTTATAACATTAGGCACAAGGCCACGGAGGCCCTATACTCATAGATCAGACCTTCAGTAAGAGTGAATCGGGGAGCGATGGCATTAAGAGGGTGACTCCTCTGTCACTAAACTATTTAAACTGGAGCTTTACAACCAGGCATAGTTGTAATACACAGCCTGTCCTTCTATTTATCCATAACTGTGAGAGAGAAAAAAACTGTCATCGATTCTATTTACTTGGACGATAACCATCCCACGCCGCCATATTTCGCCGTGTAATGGTCTGGTGAACTTGGCAGTGCCCATCCCTTCTTCAAATAACAATTCACAAGCTGTATAAGTTACATTAGGTTACAAAGCTGAACCAGCCTCTGCTTCGTTCAGTGCCTTTCAGCCGTCCCCCAGATTTAAGCCTCTTTGAAGGGGTTAGGTTTATCGCCTGGTGCCTGAGGCACCTTTCTTTAGGGGAATGCCGACGGGGCCCGAGGCATTTTTGGACCCACCAAAAAAAGCCTTGTGCCACACTCGTCAGTCTGGTGGGACGTTCGTCAAATATTGCTGGATTACGTTACATATTAATAGTTGCAAGAAACAATCTTTCATCTATCTTACACTTCGTTTTGAATACTTTAGTCCTTTTTCACATTTTTCGTTATATTTATTGTTCTTTAGAGATTCCAAAATAAAGCCCTCATAACTTTGCCTTTTGCATATAAAGTTTACTTCTTCTTTACGTTAAAATCGTTGTTTCTACTTTTCTTCCGTCCAACAAATCAAACGAAATACCAGAAACATTGTGTTGCACCAATCTTCTCAGCGAATAAATAAGTAAGTAAAGTTGGCGGCCATAGTCGAGGGTGACCCAAAGGCTCCCTTTTCGATAGCTTACTACATCAAGGTGTAGGGGAGGGCGCTACTCCTTTCCCTGGATTGCTCCACTTTACCCTTGATTCGTACCTTATAATGCTGAGTGTTAACCAAGGAGGCATCTCGAAATTTTGGGTATGAACCCTTTCTTAAATTTATTTCTGTCACTGAAGAGTGCATTATTCATTGCACTCAAATTTTGTTGTTACAGGTGCCACACAGTGATCGATTCACGCAATTTAGATTATCTTAAAATCACATTTTCCCGTCGTAGAACAATGATCCTGCTGATCATTGAACAATAATACAGTCATCCTCACTGCCTACTGCATCACAATGAACTTATGTCAACCTGAGATTAGCTTAGGAATTATCTGCTTGGGGCTTTTACCCAAGAGCGATAGCTGATTAGATAGTCGAGCGAGACAAATCACTTGTGTAATGAGTTCAGGCCTTGAAAATCAGCATTCCGAAAAGTGGCTTTTACCTCGGCTCGAGTGGCAGCATTTGGAATACACGATTCTATCGGCTGTCAAACATGTATAGCCATTAGAAAATATTAGAGAAGGTAAAAAGAAAATCTCTTGAAACAAAAGAAAGAAAGAAAGAACAGACAAATGTTGAAAAGAAAGAAAGAAAGAAAAAAAGTTTTGAGAAGAAAAAACAGAAAGAAAGACAGAAAGAACAAAAAACTATTGAGAAGAAAAAAAATTTAATGGAAAGAAAGAAAGAAAGAAAGAAAGAAAGAGCAGAAAACTGTTGGAAAGAAAGAAAGAAAGAAAGAAAGAAAGAGCAGACAAATGTTGAAAAGAAAGAAAGAAAGAAAAAAGTTTTGAGAAGAAAAAACAGAAAGAAAGACAGAAAGAACAAAAAACTATTGAGAAGAAAAAAAATTTAATGGAAAGAAAGAAAGAAAGAAAGAAAGAGCAGAAAACTGTTGGAAAGAAAGAAAGAAAGAAAGAAAGAAAGAAAGAAAGAAAGAAAGAAAACGTTTTGAGAAGAAAAAATAGGAAATATACAGAAAGAAAGAAAGAAAGAAAAGTAGAGAGAATAAAATAGAAGAAATGTGTAAAAAGAAAGAAAAAAATGTTAGAAAGGAAACAAGAGGAAAAACAAAATGGAAGGAAAAAGAAGAAATAAATTTAGAAATAATAATCAATTATTTACTAAACTACAAAAAAAAAAAAAATTAAGAAATAAATTTCAAAGAATTATAAACCAACAAAAAATACTTTTTTTCTTTCCTCTCGAAGATAAAAAGAAAAAGAAAAAAATGAAGCCGGTAGAATGGCAACCAAAAAAGATAAGTTGTCAAGGAAGAAGATAACACGCGGGGATTATGAATTTTTTTTTCTCCAAGACGGTAGTGAATAACCTTCTTCCAAATCAGAAATGGTGCCAATGGCCATCCCTTCGTTGGCGTCTATTTGCTCAATATCAGCTGTACGGATTTAGGGAATGAGCCAAGTAAATCTAGAATCAACGATATCAAACTTCGTCTTTTTTTCTATTGCTTTCATACGACTATTTGATTTAGAAGAGGACAAGGAGAGTGTAATTTACGATTCACAGCCGTTCTTTTCTTTTACTTGTTAAATGTTATCTTTTCTTGCTGGTCTTGCAATGATCGTTAAGATGTAAAAAGACATGCGTTGCTGATATCCCGACTCAAAAAAAGTCGGTGTTAAATATGAGGCTACTTAAAAAAATAAAGAAAAAGAAAAAGGAAAAAGATCATAATTGATATAAATTAATTCAGAAAAATTGTTTGTTTTTTTTAATCAGATTCTTCTTATTGTCTAAGCTTAGTCTAACCCGACACAACTACACAAACGTAGACGTCCTGTCGATGGGACATTCAATCTTCTCTCTTGCTGAGAGATCTCTGAAAAAATAGGATTTCTGTGTATGGCAATAAACTATATCTGGTTATGAGGCTCCACTTCTTGAGATCAAGGGAGTTAGAAAATATTTCATGATGCCTATTACTCCCAGGTTCACTTTCACCTGGAGTTGTAGTACCAACGCAGCCGTCAGTAAGTAAGGTTATGCTGACAGTCTTCTGAAACATTAAGAGACCTATCACAATTGATTTCCTTGAAAAAAGTGCAACTGAAACACACGTTATTGTAAAAAATATCTTAAGATGGGCAAAACATGGATTTACCTCGACGATGAACATGAGTGGAAAAGACATTAACCCTCTAATAAGGGAAAAGTTTTGAGTGAAGCCATCAATAGAGAAGGCCATGCCGACATTGATTTGAGACAAAAGACCCGTCACTATTGATTTCCTTGAAGAAAGTACCATTGAGAAGCATGTTTGAATTAAAAAAAAAAACCTTTCTTGATTTGAAAAGACAGTCCATGGTGTGGAAACATGCTGACTCTCAGGTAAAGAAAAAGTTCCGAGCAAAGCAATCAGTAAAGGCCATGCTTATAGTCTTCTGGGATAGAAAGGATCTATCACTCTTGATTTGATTGAAAAAGATCCAACTATAAATAGAGCTCCCTAATTGTCCAACTATTAAGGCAAAATTCCCCGTATTTATTGAATGTTCTTTGATTGACTTAATAGATCATCATAACATGTACATTTTAAGCCCGCTGATCAATAACAAAAAGAAACAAAATAAGAATATTAGAAGTATATTTAAGAAATATTCCTCATCTTTTAATTTGATTCGTTGTTAGCATATTGTTTCTTAAATCATTAAAACTTTCAAGTCTCAAAGAACCAAGAATGTCATGTCCAATAACTATTAGATTTACGAGGTGCCTCCAAGAGTTTCCAGACATTTTTTACAGGCATTTAAAATTGTCGTAGACTCTCGAAAATTTAGTATGTAATTACTATACATCTTATGAGATGACTGACCAATTTCCATGATTTCAGGTTCAAATAAACAGCCACAGCAGCAATTCGAATACACCCTACTAAAGCCTGATTGGCACAGCTGGTGAATTTCAAAAATGCAATCTGGACGTAAGGACACTTAAGAAGAACGATATGCAATAGAATTCTGTTTTAAACTTGGAAAAAATGTCACAAAAAAAGTATAGAATGCTTCAAACTGCTGTTGAAGCATCTTGCATGAATCGAGCTGCAGTTTTTGAATGGCATAAGAGATGCAAGGAAGGTAGTGAGTCTGTGAGGAATGATGAGAGGTGTGGGAGGAGTAAGGAAGTCAGAACACCAGAGCTGATTGGCCAAATAGGGAATTTCATGGATTAGGACCGTCGTGTGTCTGTAGTGACAATAGGTGCACTGTTTGATGTCAGTGTGGAAACTGTACACACAATTATTCACGAGGAACTGAAGATGCGGAAGATTTCTACAAAGTTTGTCCCAAGGGTGCTCAGAGAAGATCAGAAAGAAAGACGTTGCCATGACAGCAGGGGGATGGCTGAGCTGATCAATTCAGATCCCGCAGTTCCTGATGCTCTGGTGATCTGCGATGAAAGCTGGATCTACTGCTATGACCCAGAGACCAAGAGACAGAGTGCTGGCCTCTTCCGTCGGAAGAGGCCAGCACTGTTCAAATCGGGTCAGTGGCATTTCCACTAGGACAATGCACCAGTTCACAACTCCATCCTTGTCACAGACTATTTGACCAAGATGGGCATCAAGACAGTTCCTCAGCCTCCCTATCGTCCATACCTTATTCACTGTGACTTTTGGTTATCCCTAAGCTAAGAGGCTGTCGTTATCAAACAATTAAAGAGACGAAAGAGTTTGTGACGAAGGTCATCGACACGCTCACACTAGAGGACTTCGATGGGGCCTTGCAGAAGTTGTTGTAATGGTATAACAAGTTCATTGCAGCCGGAGGAGATTAGTTCGAAGGGGACTAGAGTTTCATGGGTATACTATCAATAAAAATGGCCATTCTAAAAAAGTCTGGAAACTTATTGTGCTTTTTTTATCAGGCAATTCCAAAATTTTTGAAAAGGCCGATTTGAAGTTTTCACAGAATTTTTGCCATATTTTACTTTGATGTTTTCCCTCACTGGTTGTGTTACCTGGTTTTTGGTCATGAGTGGGGGGGCGCTTCTTATGTAGCGTGTCTTGAGCAAGAAAATTCTGGCGAAGCGTATACCTTTCAAAATTTGGTTTGAATTCAAATTTCTCTTTCTCCTAAATCAGTTGCCATACAACTGTGAAAGAAATCAATCTGTCCTATTATTTAGCTGGAGTGTGAATAGTTGGATTTATACTGTTTCTAAGGGTATTAAAGCTATGTGAAATGCAAACAGTGTCGTTCAGAACTTGAATTTGAGTAACTAAGTCCACCTCATGTGACAATAACCGTTACGTTAACGGCTCCTCCGTTATTATGGAATCTACCGCCACCATATGTCATTGTTTTTATAAAGTTCTTAATAAAGCGGACATTGATATTAGAAGATCGACGAAAGTTCTTTTTGATAGTCTATTAAGGTCAAATTTTGTTTATTGTCACACATGGTTTTACACCAAAGGTCTTCAACTCACAGCCTGCGAGAACCCATCCATCCAGCCCAACACACAACTTTCAAAATTGTCTCTTCAATTTTTGATGTCGACTGTGAAGAGCTACCATTTCAACTGCCGATGGAACTCATCGATATTCAGTGTTCAAAAGATTTGAAATCCAAGTTTATTACTTGTCACATCTTCGATTTCTCAGATGAGTCTTTATCGATACGTGACCGGATGATCGGCTACGTGAGCGTTTATCCTGTTTTGGTTGGCTAAATTTCTGAGACGAAGCTTGATGATTTATATCATTAATCAACGCCTATAACCGAAAAGCTATGTTTGTCCAGCAGGACACATAGCGTAACGGTTATAGGCGTTGATTCTCTACGCTTCTAAGAAGACAATCATCTGGAGGTTGCAGGTTCAATCCTGACTGCAGGCAAGTCAAAATACAGGAATACTTAACTCTTGTACCCGGTTATAGCTAACGGAATCAGAACAGGCAACCCCGTGGATTCAATAAAGGACATAGTTCGAAGTTCCCTGTAGGTTCCAGAGTTCGACAAACACCTGAAGAAGACTGGAGGACATATCGACCGAAACGTTGTGTAAATAACAATAAAGATGAATACAATAATCCGAAAACCCTTAATGTTATCCTGTTTTGTCTTTATGGTAGAAATATATTTGCCTGTCATCTTGTGCATAGTACAGAGCATTTTACTGATTTAAAATGCTTTTAACGGAAAATTTTAATTACGAGGTGAATACGATAAGTTTCCAGACCTTTTTCCTATGGACACTTTTATTGATAGTACACACATGAAACTCTAGTCCCCTTCGAAGTAATATCCTCTAGCTGCATTGCACTTGTTGTACCGTTCCAACAACTTATGGAAGGCCCCATGGAAGTCCTCTAGTGTGAGCGTGTCAATGACCTTCGTCACAGCCTCTTTCATTCCCTCAATTCTCTCATAACGAAAGACTCTGAGCTTAGGGAATAGCCAACAATAGCCAACAATAAATTTCCAGACTTTTTAGTATGGCCATTTTTATTAATAGTATACACATGAAACTCTAGTCCCCTTCGAACTAATCTCCTCCGGCTGCAATGAACTTGTTGTACCGTTACAACAACTTCTGCAAGGCCCCATCGAAGTCCTCTAGTGTGAGCGTGTCGATGACCTTCGTCACAAACTCTTTCGTCTCTTTAATTGTTTGATAACGACAGCCTCTTAGCTTAGGGATAACCAAAAGTCACAGTGAATAAGGTATGGACGATAGGGAGGCTGAGGAACTGTCTTGATGCCCATCTTGGTCAAATAGTCTGTGACAAGGATGGAGTTGTGAACTGGTGCATTGTCCTAGTGGAAATGCCACTGACCCGATTTGAACAGTGCTGGCCACTTCCGACGGAATCTCTTGCTGAACCCCCTTAACACCTCAACATAGTAGCCCTAACCCTAACCTTTTTGGCCAATCAACTCTGGTGTTCTGACTTCCTTACTCCTCCCACACCTCTCATCATCCTTCACAGACACCCTGCCTTCCTCGAATCTCTAATGCCACTCAAAAACTGCTGCTCGATTCATGCAAGATGCTCCAAAAGCAGTCTGAAGCATTCCATACATTTCTGTGACATTTTTTCCAAGTTTAAAACAGAATTCTATTGCATATCGTTCTTCTTAAGTGTCCTCACGTCCAGATTGCATTTTTGAAATTCACCAGCTGTGCCAATCAGGCTTTAGTAGGGTGTATTCCAATTCCTACTGTAGCTGTTCATTTGAATCTGAAATCATAAAGATTGGTCATTCATCTCATAAGATGTATAGCAATAACATACTGAATTTTCAAGAACTGCGACAATTTTTAATTCCCATACGAAAAAAATCTGGAATCTTATCGTATGCACCTCGTATGTGTCTATTGGCAGAAATACTCGTCGTCGACTGGGTTCAGAAAGAGGCTTCAAAAATTGTACTCTAATTCATGAGAGTTAATTTTTCAGTATTCTTCAATGTTATGGAGGGGAATATCCCAAGCTCTTATTGATAGGCTTCAGTCAAAAAATTAGAATATAGTCTAATATACTACTGAATTCATTACTCATTTAACCTAATAAAAATAGTTATCAATCATGTAAATGATAAATCTATATTCATTCTTGTAACTTAAAAAAAAAGGAATTCTAGTTTTATGTAAAAGAAGTGCTTCTTTTAGATAAGATATAATCATGGCAGCATACAAAATTTTTGGTCTTTATCTCACTATTGTGGTTTATAAATTAAAGCAGCCATCACGTTGACTTTTGCATCTAATATGCAAGTAAATAAAAGCTTGAGGAAAATTATAAAAACATACATATTACAATGTTTATTCAAGAATCGCAACAAACACAAACAATTAAAGATATATTATTATAGTATTGTATCATCGTTTTAACTAATTATAATCCTTAACAAATCAAGTATGAAAAACCTGATATAAAATATATGGCTGCATATTGATAGAAATATGTTGTTGTTTTTTAAATGCTTTAAAAAAGTAAAGCAATCAGAAAAGAAAACGAGAAATGAATAAAACTCAAAAACATAACAAATAAGTTAAAATTTGGAATATATGATTCAGCACGTTCCTCAGTTTTTAATTATCAAATAAGTTAACACTTGGAATATGTGATTCAGCATTTTTCCCAATTGTCAATAATCAAATCAGTCTACACTCCCGGATAAAAATTATGACTTCCTGTAAAAATTAGCTATATGACTTTAATTTCATTAAAATCAGAGGTATCTGAATTTTCATGAGAGTATTTATACCAACTCAAAGCCCCCTAATAACACGAGAAAAGGAATTTCAGGGAACTCAAAATAATTCTCATGAAATTTTGCACGAGAATATTAACTTTATTTTTATGTATCTTCCATACATATACGTATACACATATGTAAAAAGATTTTGTTGGTCCTAAGGGAGAAAAAAGTAAATATTTCAAAAGGAATAGGTTTCTATTTTTTTAGCATTATTTATTTAATTCTTACATACGTATAATGCTTCCAGCTTATTGTTTTCGGCAGAGAGCTTTTTGTAATTTACTAGTTTTTTGGCTTGGATGTGCCACAAGGACATATGAATGGGGCACCCAAAGAGACTCGAACTCACTCGTTTAGGTTAGTAAGTCGAATGTTTTTTCAGATTTTGTATCAGTGTTTCTTGGTCTGTTTTGTGAGTACATTTCCCCCATTTGATATTTCATATGCTAAAATGTTTTCGTTGATTTACTTAGCATTATTTTGTGTGTGTGTGTGTGTGTGTGTGTGTGTGTGTTTGTGTGTGTGTGTGTGTGTGTGATATGTTATAGCGTTTATTAGTCTTTTTTTGTTAAAGTGGTTTTGAATTCCTCTAATAGTTGCTTTATTCTGTATGTGTTTATTTGCTCCTCTCCGCGCACGCGCGTATGTGTGTGAGACTCTGTGTGTGTGTGTGTGTGTGTGTGTGTGTGTGTGTGTGTGTGTGTGTGTGTGACTCTGTGTGTGTGTGACTGTGTGAGTATGAATGTGACTGTGTGTAGTTTGGGCTTGACTGTTCCTGTCTATTATGGCTATAAAGTAAAGTTAGCGACCATAGTCGAGGGTGACCCGAAGGCTCCCTTTTCGATAGCTACTACACCAAGGTGTAGGGAAAGGCGGTACTCCTTTCCCTGGATTGCTCCACTTTACCCTTGAACCGTACCTTATAATGCTGAGTGTTAAGCAAGGTGGTATCAAGTTCCATTTTTAAAGTCTTTGGTATGACTCGACCTGGGATTGAACCCAGGTCTCTCAGGCCATTGGCGAACACTCTTACCGCTTCGGCATAAGGTTTGTCTTTTTTTTAAGTAGTGTTGTTTAAAATTTACAAGCAATATTTACTATTAATTTGTGCGTGTGTGCGCATATATATATATATACGTATATGCATATATTTGCTTCCGTTTGTTTGTGCGTGTAATTTATTTTATTCAACGAGAGAGTCTGAATTTATGTAGGAATTTTTTTTCTTTTATTTGAAGTAGTGTGTGGTCGTTAGGTTGATAAATGGGCATTGTTTTAATTATATTCTTGACTTCATTCGTATAGTGTTTAGATATATTTAATTTTCTATTTTTTATTATTCTAAAATTGCTTTTGTGGAATAATATTCTGGTATTCTGGTTTGTGTTGATCCTATATATAGGTGTTTATTTATTCTGAATTTTGTTTCGGAGTTTTTTTAAGGGATAGGATTTTCTTGTTATAACTATATCACATATTCCACATCTTTTTTTCTTGCATTTGATAACTCTTTGTGTTGTGTTTCCCCTGAATTCAGAAAAGGTGAGTATTTTTCATGGATTTTAGAGTTGTCTCTTGCTTTTAATGACATTTGTTTTGCTAGTATCTGATTTTGTCGTTGTTGGTAAGTTCTAGATTTTTTTATCATCTCTGTGTTGCTTTTGATGCAGGTTGTGACATATGCTTCGGATTTTTCGTTCTTATGTTTTTGTTGGTTTCGTAGACCTTCCATGGTGTTTTTTTATACTAATTCAAATCCTTTGTTTATCAGTGTTTTTGGGGTATCTTCTCTGGTGATGGGTTGAGTGTAGTTCTTAAAGGTGATTTTTTCTGAGTTTTTTTTTATTTGTGATTATCCTACTTACCAACCCCTCCGCTCAGGCGGGATATGACACAAGGTCAATTTTTAAGCGGAGTTTAACAGGTTTGAATTCAGAGTTTTTCCTTCTCATAGACTAGTTGCTGAAGAACCTTGTGTGCCCTACTATTTACCCATAGCTGGAGGGAGAAGAATTGTATTCATACCTTTCCCAAGGGTATTAGTGCTATGTGAAATACAATCAGTCTCGTCCAGGATTTGAACTTGTGCCGCCGTGTCCATTTCCTACGACAATAACCATTACACCACGATGTATATATTTAACCTACTTATGGTATTCTAACGAGATCATTTATATTGACTAATATACTTTTCTATTATTGTATTACTTGATATATAACAAGGGTTGCATGGGAATATTTCGGTATCACTTATTTTTTCTAGAGTATATCTTTGTTTACAAAAAGAAAATTCACTTCGACCTTATATAATAATATTTACCAACCCCTCCGCTCGGGCAGGATATGACACAAGGTCAGTTTTTAAGCGGAGTTTAACAGGTTTGAATTCAGAGTTTTCCTTCTCCTAGACTAGTTGCCTAACCAAGACTGAAGAACCTAGTCTGTCCTACTATTTACCCATAGCTGGAGGGAGAATAATTGGATTCATACCTTTCCCAAGGGTATTAGTGCTATGTGAAATGCAATCAGTCTCGTCCAGGATTTGAACTCGTGTCGCCGTGTTCATTTCCTACGACGATAACCATTACACAATTAGTGATTATGATGCCTAATCTACGTGCTGTAGTGTAAGGGGTGGAATTTATACTGTTTTGTGGGTGGAGGCTATTGAAGTAGAGGTATTGTTGGATGTCTGTGGATTTATAATGATTTGGTCATATATATATATATATATATATATATACCTGTACGCTCATATGCACATAGTAAGTTGGCGACCATTGTCGAGTGTGACCAGAAGGCTCCCTTTTCGATAGCTACTACAACAAGGAGTAGAAGAGGGCGCTTCTCCTTTCCCTGATTGCTCCACTTTACCCTTGATCTGTACCTTATAACGCTGAGTGTTAGACAAGGAGGCATCAAGTACCATCTTTATGATTTTGGTACGATTCGACCCTTGTGCGTATAAATATACCTATATACTCATATATATAGATATGCATGAACATATATACACATATATGTATGCATATATATATACATTTTTTTTAAAATAAACTCATATATATGCATATATATATACATATACACACACACACACGCACACACACACACACACACATATATATATATATATATATATATATATATATGCAGATAAATCCTATATATGTACTTATACATGAATATATTTATATATACTCACATATACATGAATATATACATATATACTCATGTATACACGTATGTATTAAAATCAGGGGTATTTAAATTCTTACTGTCGGCCTTTACCTCTTTTAACCCCCTAATTAAATTGGAAAGTAGATTTCATGTAGCCTCCTGCCTTTCTCTTAAAATTTTACAAAAATATATATTCTGTTTTATTCATCTTCTATTCCAATAGTTGGACGCACAGACATATAGACAGACGTCGAGCTTTATTATATATATATATATATATATATATATATATATATATATATATCCTTCAATATTTATATATAAATATACATATATACTCATAGATGTACATGTAAATAAATATATATGCACATACATCCAAACTTATACATATATATAGGCTCATATATATATATATATATATATACTTATATATAAAAATATGAATGCTCATATATATATATATATATATATATATATATATATATATATATATGTGTGAGTTTGTGTGTGTGTGTGTGTGTGTGTGTGTGTGTGTGTGTGTGTGTGTGTGTGTGTGTGTGTGCGTGTGTGTGTGTGTTATTCGGTCCAGTTAAACCGGAGTTGGGAGTAATTCCATCAGGACAAAAAAAAAAAATTCAACAGTGAACATTTAAATTTTCCTGGTAAAGTGCACAATGTAACTGACATTACAGGGCAATAATTTCTTGAATTTAATTTGATATAAGTATTTAATTTAATAAGAATTTAATTTAGTTTAATATACGTATTACTGTATCCTTACGTAAAGTTATCAAATAATTTAATATAAATATTTAATTTAATAAGAATTTAGTTTAATGTAAGTTTTACTGTATCCTTGCGTAAGTTATCAAATAAAGTTATGTTAACTAAATTGCTTTTTTGTACAGGCATTTAAAATTGTCGTAGACCCTTGAGAATTCAGTATGATTTTGTTATACATGTTATGAGATGACTGACCAATTTTTATGATTTCAGGTTCAAATTAACAGCTGCAGCAGCAATTGGAATACACCCTACTAAAACCTGATTGTCACAGCTGGTGAATTTCAAAAATGCAATCAGGACGTGAGGAAGAACGATATGCAATAAAATTTGCAGAAATGTATGGAATGTTTCAGACTGCTTTTGGAACCTCTTGCGCGAATCGAGCATCAGATTTTGAGTAGCATAAGAGATCCATGGAAGGCAGGGTGTCTGTGAGGGATGATGTGATGTGTGGGAGGAGTAAGGAAGTCAATAGACCAGAGTTGATTGGCCAAAGAGTTAGGGTTTCTATGTTGAGGTTTTAAGGTAGTTCAGGAACAGATTCCGTCAGAAGAGGCCAGCACTCTTCAAATTGGGTCAGTGGCATTTCCGCTTGGACAATGCACCAGACCATAACTCCTTCCTTGTCACAGACTATTTGACCAAGATGGGCATCAAGACAGTTCCCCAGCCTCCCTATAGTCCAGATCTTGCTCCCTGTGACTTTTAGTTATTCCCTAAGCGTAGAGGCTGTCGTTATGAGACAATTGAGACAATTGAGGAGATGAAAGAGGCTGTGACGTAGGTCATTGACACGCTCCCTCAAGAGGACTTCCATGGGGCCTTCCAGAAGTTGTTGGAACGGTCCAACAAGTGTATTACAGCCGGAGGAGATTACTTCGAAGGGGACTAGAGTTTCATGTGTGTACTATCAAGAAAAGTGCTCGTACGAAAAAGGTCTGGAAACGTATTTAATGATCCTCGTATATATATATATATATATATATATATATGTATATATATATATATATTCCATGAAACCAGGATGTATTTGCACTTTCAAAAGACTTCTGCTCTGTGTTATAAATTTTTATAAGGTGGGAAAATATTATTGTCAGATGGTGAAATTTTGGAAATCAATTTTACTTCGTGTCTAGTATTTATCTTTTTATTTTCATCGAAATCAGAATCATTTAAATGTTCACCGAGGGCATTCGCCAATTTTTAATCCCCAAATCAAAGTGGAAAGTCAATATTGTGTTGCTCATTTTCTATCTCGTAAAATCTTACATAAGAATACATGCTTGGTTTTTATAGGTCTTCAATTCCTTTTCATCTTATTTGTTATATAACCTATGACATGGATTTTCGGTTCGTTCCTAGTGACACCGTGTGCTTTAGCAAGCTGTGACATTTTGATTAGTAAACAGGAAGATGAAGGCGCGTTAGGTCACTAAGGTCTAACATGTGTGTAACCGGAAGGAGACCACGTGATGAGAACCAGGCAGTCAGATTTGGACAGAGTCTAGAGAGTCGCAATCGAGCCAGGGACACGTAACCGATCAGAGGAGTCTCTGACGAGCTTGCAAGGGGGTGCGAGCGTTGGCACCCATTCACTCCTGGAAGAAGATATGGGAAGAAGAAGTCCTCTCTCTTAATATCTCCCTGTATCCACCCATCTCTTACACACCACAGAAACATCAACTTTTTCGAGAATAAAGGGTGAGCGATATATTTTTATAAACAAGTGTGTTTGTTAGTTCATGAAGTTGCGTAAATGGCTATGCAACATTAATATGAGTACTTGGTGCTGAAGGCCAATTCATGCCTACATAGCATGATTTCGAACCTGAGTTTAGATGAGTCTAGAGGATCAAGGAGACAGTCGATAAAGATGTGGACGAATAGAGGAAAAGAACCTAGGAGAAAAGAAGGAAAACCAAGAGAAAATCGGGAACAGAAAGAAGAATTCAACACATCAAGAAAATCAGAATTGAAAAGCTGGAATGAATCTGATAGAAGAAAGAAAAAAAAAAAGAAACAAGAACGAAACAGAATGAACGAGACACGAAAAGAAAGAATTAAAATGGAGAGATAGAGGAAAAGAACAAAGAAAAATGCAACAGACTGGAAGAAAGAAGAAAACCAGAACAGACCAACAACGAAAAACTGAAAAGATGGGGGGGGGGAAAACATGAAAAGAAAGAAATACTTCAAGACTGTAAGTAAATTGCTCATTCTAAGAATAGTGTTAAATTGTTTTCTCTGTCGTTCATATTAGGGGTTAATTGAGAGAATTTGAAATGATTATAAAAAAAATAATAATGATGCTTCTTTCTTTGTATAATGGCATATCAATCTTTGTAGGTTATTTAATGTCAAAGCCATACTTCTAGAAGAACAATAGTGGTACTATTTAACCCATAGCTGGGAGTATAAGGAGATTCATACCTTTCCCATGGGTATTTGCCCGAAAGTGAACGTAATAGCGCGACTGGAGTTCGAACGCGCTTACTACGATTTCGCAGTTCATCGCTTTTTAACCATTACACCACGATGACACCACCTGAATGAATTTGATAGTAAGCAAAATTTTTGAGAAGGATATTTTTTAGTTACTAGTGAATGTTGTCGTAACGCATAATAATTGGAAATTAGGAGTTTAATTCGTGCTGTGGAAGATTCCAGGGCATCAATGATATATTTTTAGGGAGAATGCTCATATACCTTTGGATCCGTAGTTAGGACTGTGGGACGGGTTCGATGTTGGAAAAGTTGTGGAAATTGGGTGAACGTCTCTCCCTAGAATGGAATCGAGAACTTGAGGTACTTGTTAGTGGCCTGGCCGGCGTTTTGTGAATTCAGTTGGAATGGGTTTGAGATTTTATTTGAGGTATTCGTTGGTGGCCAGACCAGGTTCTGAACGTACCCCTTGAATGGGGTTGAAAATTTTGGGGATTTGGTAGGAGGCCAGACCCTTGTGTTGAAGAGGATATTTTAAACCTTGTGAACTTTGATTGTGGACATATTGTTAGTATTGCTGTGACTTGTTGAGAATAGTTGAAAAATTAGTATTTAAAAAGTTTGTTTGAGTTTAAAGGCGTCATTAGAATTTTTTTCTGTTACATCTTATGAAATTTTACGTAAATTTGATCAGAAGTTTATGTAGATTTTAGAATTTTTGTTGATTGTAAATTTTTTTTTGGAAGATTAAGTTTTCGTGGAATAGGAAATACTTGTTTTTTTTTTAGTTTCTGTTTTCAAGCCCATCATGGGCTGACTCGAGATTGGAACAGAGATTCATCCAAGTTGTATTACGGATTGTTTTGGGGCATACGGTAAAAAGTATTTCTATTGAGGAACTCACCGTCCCGTGTATTTGTTGAAGGCTTGTGGTGGCCAGAATTTTCAGATTGGAGTTCCATTTGATAGAAAACTGCACCAATATTTTGTGGATGACGTCTGGATCTTTTAGTCCCGATGATGTTTGGGATTCGTGCATGATTAGATGAAGTAAAACGAATCTGAAAAAGGCAATGTGCCTATACCTTAGTAGCCACGAAGGTCCCGTTTAAATTGAAAAGCAACCCGGGGAAAGAGTGATCAGATAAAGCGTGTTCATCAAGGGTTTACAGACCAATCAACACTGTAACAGAAAATTAATAATGAAAAACAATATGAGTAACATATTGCTAATAAATATTTTTTACATGGTCTATTTTAGGTGCTTTACTGCTTGCGCGTCAGATTGTGATACATTTTGATGCATTGTTTTTTTATGGAATTGTGATGCATTGTTTTGGGCCATGATTTTTTTGGATTTATGAGGAATGTTTAAGGGCTTGAAGATATTGTTATTTATGGAATTGTGATGCATTGTTTTGGGCCACGATTTTTATGGATTTATGAGGAATGTTTAAGGCCTTGAAGATATTGTTATTTATGGAATTGTGATGCATTGTTTTGGGCCACGATTTTTATGGATTTATGAGGAATGTTTAAGGCCTTGAAGATATTGTTATTTATCGAATTGTGATGCATTGTTTTGGGCCATGATTTTTTGGATTTATGAGGAATGTTTAAGGCCTTGAAGATATTGTTATTTATGGAATTGTGATGCATTGTTTTGGGACATGATTTTTATGGATTTATGAGGAATGTTTTAGGCCTTGAAGATATTGTTATTTATGGAAATGTGATGCATTGTTTTGAGAAATGATTTTTATGGATTTATGAGGAATGTTTTAGGCTTTAAAGATATTGTTATTTATGGAATTGTGATGCATTGTTTTGGGCCATGATTTTCATGGATTTGTGAGGAATTTTTTAGGCCTTGAATATATTCTTATTCATGGAATTGTAATGCATTGTTTTGGGCCATGATTTTTATGGATTTATGAGGAATGTTTTAGGCCTTGAAGATATTGTTATTTATGGAATTGTGATGCATTGTTTTGGGCAATGAATTTTATGGATTTATGAGGAATGTTTTAGGCCTTGAAGATATTGTTAATTAGTTTGTGGAATTCACCAGTTACGCCAGGTAGGACCTGTTAAGCAAAGGTCTGGGGCGTGGTCATAAGGAATCCGGGCGAAATGTATTGCTGGAATGACCAGGGTCACAAGGTTTATGACCAGGATTTGTGACCAGAATATGGTCCTTTTATGGTTCTGAGATTCTTTAAGGAATTGCAGAGGGCCCTATGTTGTTTTGGGAGGATGAAAGATGCATCTGTATTGTACTTTGATGCATGCATGTCGCGATAGCCAACCGCACAAAGGATAGTATGAAATAAATTTAGATAATAATTAACCTGGGCAAGTGTTACATAGTGAAAAGGTCGCCTTCTAATTGTTTTAAGATTGTATTAATTTTGCTGTTATTCAAGTAATTTTTTTGTTTTGTTTTGTGTGAGGAAAGATGGAGAGAGACGTGAAGAAAAATGGCATTGAGAGGAATGTTATATAACATATGATATGGATTTTCGGTTCGTTCCTAGTGACCCGTGTGCTTTGGCAAGCTGTCACATTTTGAATAGTAAACAGGAAGATGACGGTGCGTCAGGTCACTAAGGTTGAAGAGCTGTGTAACCGGAAGGAGACCACGTGATCAGAACCACGTGGTTGGACTTGGACAGAATGCAGAGAATCGCAGTCGAGCCTGGGACGATATGGGAAGATGTCCTCTCTCTTAGTATATACCTGTCTCCATCCATCTCTCACACACCACAGAAACATCAACTCCTTTGAAAATAAAGTGTGAGAGATATTTTTTATTAAGAAGTGTGCTCGTTCGAGTATTGAAGTCCTAAATCATCTTTGATTATGTTTCTGCTTGTATTTGTATTACGGTTATACAACATATATATATACGGACTTTCACACAGACTCAGATATACATAGACGTTGAGCTTTAATCTATCTATATATATATATATATATATATGTGTGTGTGTGTGTGTGTGTGTGTGTGTGTGTGTGTGTGTGTGTGTGTGTGTGTGTGTGTGTGTGTGTGTTCCTTGCCACATCCTTTATTTCCTTGTTAATACCGGAGTGTGAATATAGAAGTTGTTTAAAGAAACAGCTACCAAAAGAGAAACGTACAGGCAAATGTCAGTATCTTGCCTGGTAGGCTTGGTCTAATAAGATATGATTAATCTAGAACTTCGGATCGAAAACATAAAGTAACAATTATTTATGTGCCCAGTTCACCGGACTCGACCGGCCATCTCAGTGAATTAACTTTTTATATATTACTCATTTTTGTCTTGGATATTATCACCTTTTTCGACAATCCACGTATTTTCAAGAAAATTAAAGTTTCATTCAATGTTCATTTTTATCTTTGGAGATACAGCTTCAGTCTTGTAACTTTTTGATAAACGTCGTATTTAGAAGAAAATGAAAGTTTTATTCATTTTTCATTTCTTTGTAAATACAACTCTAATCTTAATACTTTCCGATATATCCCGTATATATTTGACTGTAACTGAATTCAAATTGGTTCAGTAAGTACGCACATAGAATTTAATTGGCATTGACAATACATCTATTCAATGGAGCTTTCCGTGAGTAATCGACTGTCTCGCCAACAACATTGAAGCTATTGAAACACACTTCCCAAATGACTGAGTTCACCAATACCTTTAGAGATATTATTTCTTTTCTGTCTCAAGGGGACGCCTTCCGTTTTCAGTGTAGGAATTTTAACGGTTGTTATATACTATTTCAATTTAACCACGCAACAAAAAAGCGCATTTTCGAAGAAAGAGAGTATTAAAATCACATATGAAAATATTCATAGACCTACCACCTCCACATGCATTCTGTCGTACACTTGCCACACATTTAATAATCCAATCTCTCTCTCTCTCTCTCTCTCTCTCTCTCTCTCTCTCTCTCTCATACACACAGATGAGTCAGAATGTATTCCGTAAAATACACGCGCGTGGTTGGTGTAACAGTTACCTTTATAGAAAATGGAATCTGCGATCCCAGTTTAAATCCTGGATATGGCTCTTTGAGTTTCACTTCGAACTAATACCATTAGGAAAGGTATGAATCCATCTCTTCTCACTCTACCTGCTATGGGTAAATTTTAGAGCTGACTGGTTTTTTTTTTAAGATTTGGTGAGGCAACCAGTTTAGGTGAAGAACAACTCAGAATTTAAAATAACATTACCCGCTTAAAAAAATGATCTTGAGTTCATGCTGCCCATAGCAGCGGATTTTGGTAAATGTGTACTCACGTGCGTGTACACACATACAAATATATGTGTGAGTACACGCACGTGTATCCCAGCGTTCGCGTGACTAGCAAATTTACTTTAACCCTTTCACTGCTGTGTGTGAATATAGTCGAATTTTTAGCGCCATGCCTTCAGCGACCATTGTGGGAATTCCGAGTGCTATGACTTGCGGGTCTATAATTGAATTCCCCGTGCCGTGCCAAGAGCGACTACAGTAGAATTTCATGATATATTCATTTTGCTGGCCCGTTGTTTCCTTGATCTGGGAAATCCTTGAATGTGATTTCGATAATAAGTATATCATACCGAGTGCAAATATAGATTAGTGAATTTTAGAGAAATATTTTATTTGATACAGTTTTTAATTCTTCTGAAAAATATCGCATGTCACCAAAGATTGGAATGTGTGGCATCAAAATTTTTATTTTAGTGTGTGTCACTGCGAAATAAGGACGTCAAGGGCAATATCCAACAAAATTTCTGTGATTGTTTATTGGATTGGATATCATGTTTCAGCATATTCGTTTCTTAAAATTCTTATAATATAATGCGGTAACAGCTTTTTCTTGGTGTGCCTAATCTTTTTTTTTTAACTATATCCTAATTACCGACCCCTCCGCTGTATTAAGCACCTGTCTTCGTGTACGTTGAACCAAGGAAACCCTCTGCAGAGACTTGGATACGTTTGTGTGGTACTCATATCTCCGTGGTGAGTTATTTATCTATTGACCCCTAATAATCGCCCATAACAATAATGAAGGTATCTAGCTGAAAATATATTAACTTGATACCAAAGTTGTGACGTTTTTAGCATTATTTTGTGGTTAATCCCCCCCCACTCTCTCTCTCTCTCTCTCTCTCTCTCTCTCTCTCTGAATATATATAAATGTGTGTAAAATGCTGTGCACTATGCACAAGATGACAAGCAACTATATTTCTACTATAAAAAACAAAGCAGGAAATACGCTCACGACTCTGAGTTTCACGTGGCTGATCATCTGGTCACGTGTCGATAAAGAATCACCTGAGAAATCCAGGATTTGACAAGTAATAATCTTGAACGTCAGATCTTTTAAACACTGAATATCAATTAGTTCTATCGGCAGTTGTAATGGCATTTTCTTCTCAGTTGACGTCAAAAACCAGATACAATTTTGAAAGTTGCGTGTAGGACTGGATGGATGGGTTTCGAGGGCCGAATGTGGCTCGTAAGCTGCGAGTTGAAGACCTTTGATCTTGAACCATGAACAGTGTGTTACACTAATAGACGCTAAAAAAGAACATTTTCCTCTCTTTATATGTTCATCTTCTTCGTAAAAGCAATGGCCTATGATGGTTCTAGATTCGAGTACATAAAAAGGAAAAGACTAGGGACATAACGCATTCTTTACCAGAGAGTTGGTGTTTCTACTCCATAAATTGTATTTTTGATGAAGTTCGTAGTGGAAAATCTGTTTAGCCAATTTGTAAAATTTTTCTGCTAAAACATGTTTCTCAGAACCCATTACACATTATTCTGCAAATGTCACATGTTTTGATCTTCTGAGCACTTTGCTTTGCCGCCCATTTGAATATCCTCGAAAATATTTTTGCGAGATTAAAATAATTTTCTCAATGAACCAATTCCAAACAATGCAGATTTTACATATTACAAAAAAAACTGGAAAATTATTTTCATTTTTTCAAAATAATTCTTTGCATTTCAAACGAAATATTAGGGTTTGTTCAACTTAAACTATGAATAGCTGCAGCAGATTCTTACAATGTTAGACTTGTGGGGGCTCCATTCATCCTGCCTTGTGCTACAACTTATCAAAGCTTAGTAAAAGAAAAAGAAATGTTTGATTCGCTCAAAACAAAAGCGTTCTGCAGACTACACGAAACCAGAAAACTTATATTTTTCCTGCAACTACAATTTGTTTAAAACCCTCATTGAGGACATTCGCTTTTTTTACAATAAGCCTCTTAATCTGTGGATCTTCCCCATACTTTTCTTTATTTTCGCAGATGCACTTCATCAGTCTTGTGTTATTTGAGAATCGTTCGTTTTTGAAAGATTGATTGGTTCACATTAATAGTATGTCAAATTACTTCGGAATATTTTATGCCTGTAAGTTAAGGAATCGCATTTATTGTATGTTCTTATTGATATTTCTATAGTTTTTTTTTAAGAGTTTCTTTTTGCAAATTGGTCCAATTGAAGAGTTATGATAATTAAAAACCTATTTGACCCATAAATAGGACCCTAATGGGACCCTACCGCTCCAGGTAAGAAAAAACCTGGGAGTAATGGCAATGAAGAAGTACTCCGCTCCCCTTCCTAGATACCTGTAAGCGTAGCCTCATCCTCAGATGGCATTTGCTTCATATTCAAGATATGCCTTTTCGCGGTATACTTCTGACCTCTCAACAGGGGATACTGAAAACATTCTAATCCGACCAGCAGGATTGATGTTTGAAAGAAATTTATGATATTTGTATCTCTTTTTCACGGCTGTTCTGGCGATTTTATAAAAGCCTCCACCTCTCAGGGTCAAAGTGGACCTGGTAGTAATTACGATAAAAGAATACTGTAGACTTCCCAGATCTCCAGATGCAAATTAGTGGCATTGGCAGTACATCTCTTTTGGTGGCAGTGTTCTTACTCTATGCAGGGGATATAATTAGGGTATTATAAGCCCCACTAACAAGGTTGTATTCTAAGCATAGTCATATAAATATCTTTTTAGCTCGTTTTTAAGGAAATAGTAATATATATTTTAACCACCTTTAACAATAGGGTTGGTTGGTGTTTTATGGCATATCAACCCTGGTGGATTATTCAATGCCACATTATATATATATATATATATATATATATATATATATATATATAAGTGAATAGTTTATAGGAACCTAAATTTTTAAACGAATTGATGGAGCCATTTGGCACAAGGTTAAATGGCTTCAATTATTGCTAAATAATATTGTTGATTCTATTTATCAAGTATACAAATCTAATATGAATAATTTGCACTCAGCTGTGAGTGTTTCAAAAAATTAATGATAATCCTTTGTAAATAATTGAACAGTTCTCTTGAACCCATAGATTGGATCCTGATAGATACTACAAATCTGGGTCTGAGTGGATCTGGGAGTAGTGGCAATGAATGTGTACTCCACATTCCCCAAAGTTCCAAGATTAGAGCCTCAGCCTTCTGCAACGGATGCAACGGGCGTATTCTACGACCCCAGTCGATAGAGTGGTTTAACAATGGATAATATAAATTAACAAGTACATATCATTGGTAGAATAATTACTTCATAGAGAAACTCGTAAAGTTTTCCTGATTCTCACAATTCTTTTAATGAAGGGTTTTAACTTCTATTCAGTATATCACAATAGATTGCATTTATCCATATTTTATGAATACTTAAACGGAAAAGCCTAAAGTCATCCAGCTTCTATTTTATACCCTCTTTTGCCAGTCAGTTGTTTTATAGTAAGATAACTATAAAACCATAATTCAGAAAATCTGAAGCATAGGAACATATATTTATGAGAGAAAAAATTTATTTTCCTACCGAAGGGAAATAAATCCTTTGTCTTGTTTGTTAATAAATATTTGATTCAACCCGAATCTGTAGGCGTTTATACTTAACAAAGGAAGTTCCTTCAGAATGTCAACTTTAATATTTGATAAAATACCAAGATTTCTTTTTCCTTTCTTTTTTTTTTTTTACTTCTTCGAAATGGAAATGGAAAAACTAGAATGGTGCTGACTACTCGACAGAGAAAAAAAGAGAGTCATACGCAAAAACACAATGAAAAAGTAGGATTGCTTTCAAGCAAGTATCGAAGATTCTTTCGACATTCTAAAACATAGTACATATTAACTTGATCGTCTTTCATCTTGAAATGTTCATTTAACATTTGTCCGGCACCGTTAAAACTAATGAATATCTAATGAAAGGATAAATAAAGTAGATTATTTCTTAGTAATCAAGAATCTAACTATATTAAGTTTGATTGATTAACTTTAACGGCATATCAACCTGTTTAGGGCTATTTCATCCCGAAAGGTTAGGGAATGGTGTTCATCGTACGTTCATGTGTACATTTTTTTCGAAGTGCCTTAAGACTTTGTTTTTTTTATTTTTTAGATAAAGTCCTATGGAGAAAGAATTACTTTTAACAGATCTATTTGACCTATAGATGTAACACCATCAGGTACAATCACGACAGGTCAGAGTCGAACTGGGAGTAATGACAATAAACAGGTACTTCACACTGGAGCCTCACCACTAGATCTCTTTTAGTATCATACCCAGGATACACATTTTTGGGAGTAGAGTGCCACCCGTCTGCAGGAGATACAATCGGCGTTTTCTGGGACCCACTGACAGGACGAGCTGTATATTAAGGGTATCAGCCGTAGATCAATATATATCAATCTTGTTTAATTCGCAGTGTAATGAATTAGATTCTTACAAGATTGATATTTTACCATGGCCTTGTGCCAAATTACTGAAAACTGAACAGCTAAGTATGTCTTTTTATATTACAAACTACGAAGCGGGATTAGCAACCATTTTGATCTACGACCATTTACTATGCTGTCGTCCAAATGTTGAGGGATTCATAGGGGTGATCGTCGTTTGGGGAGAAAAGTCAAACAAATGATAACCAAAATCTTTGTGGCGTAACAGAAGGGTTCCTTGTAAGTTTATTACTGAGTTGACGTTTTCAGAACCAAAATAGTAGAGATGTGTGTAAGATATACAAACAGTGTTTGTGTCTAATATGAGACCTCACCGGAAGAAGCATATAGATTGTGGTATGTTGAAGATAGAGTGGAAAGGTGATTATCATGTTTCTTTGGTTTGGGATGTAGAATCGTCTGGTCAACAGAATGTGAATACGGGTGTAGATGATGAAAAATGAACACCAACATTACCGGGGGTCTCCTCGTGGTGTAATGGTTAAAGCGATGGACTGCGAAATCGTAGTAAGCGAGTTCGAAATCCAATCGCGCTATTACGTGCAGTTTCGGGCATATACTCTTGGGGAAAGGTATGAACCTCCATATCCTCCCAGCCATGGGTTAAATAGTATCACTACTGTTCTCCTAGGTGAAAGACTTTGGCATTAAATAACCTTACAAAAGTTGATATGCCATTAAACAACCAAACCAAACCAAACCAACCAACATTACGGCTTTGTTCTGGACACAACGTCTTTTCGAGAGTTTTTTCTTTTTAATCAAGGATTGCTAAAAAAAGCAAACTTCCCCAACAAATCAACCCGCTCCAATAGCCAGGAGTATTCTCAGTCATCAGATTGAAATATCTTCCTTTCCTTAAACGATTCTTTTCTGGACAGCCATATAATAAAATGATCACCAATAAAGTAAAGTGATAAATAAAATTTTAAAAGTCGTCAACATTGAAGAAAGAAAATTAGTTCTTTGTTGTCGCATTTTGCTGGTGGGTGTCCTCGTGGTGTAATGGTTAAAGCGATGGACTGCGGAATCATAATAAGCGAGTTCGAATTCCAGTCGCGCTATTACGTTCACTTTCGGAATAATACCCTCGGGAAAGGTATGAACCCCCTTATCTTCCCTGCTATGGCTTAAATAGTACCACTACTGTTCTTCTAGAAGAATGGCTTTGGCATGAAATAACCCACGAAGGTTGATATGTAAAGAAACCAAACCAGCAGTTCGCTGATAAATTTTGAGATAGACATTCTACGCTCGATAAAGATCTTTGTCGTGTTCGGACGATAGAAATTGTTTCTTGGCTTTCGTTTTGTTTTTCTTTGTTAAGCTCATATATGCGCACACGACCCAGAAAATATTTTTAACGAGTAAAAATCTAGAAGGGACTTTTTCTGGTTTAAACAGTGTACTTAGAGGAAGAAGAGTGTCCAATCTAAATTATTATTATACGGATCAGATGAAAATACGTGGCTTATTTTGGAGTTACGTGGTGCCTTCAATAAGTTTCCAGATTTTTTTGTACAGGCATTTAAAATTGTCATAGACTCTTGGAAATTCAGTATGTTATTGCTATACATCTTATAAGATGACTGACCAATTTTTATGATTTGAGCTTCAAATCAACAGCTACAGCAGCAATTGAAATACGCTCTACTAAAGCCTGATTGTCACAGCTGGTGAGTTTAAAAAATGCAATCTGGACGAGACGACACTTTAGAAGAACAATATGCAATAAAATTGTTTTAAAATTGGAAAAAAATGCCACAGAAACGTATGGAGTGCTTCAGACTGCTTTTGGAGCATCTTGCATAAATCGAGCATCAGTTTTTGAGAGGCATAAGATATTCCAGGAACGCAGGGAGTCTATGAGGGATGATGAGAGGCGTGGGAGGAGTAAGGAAGTAAATACACCAGAGTTAATTGGCCAAACGGTTTGGGTTAGGGTTACTATGTTGAGGTTTTAAGGGAGTTCAGGAAGAGATTCCGTCGGAAGAGGCCAGCACTCTTCAAATTGCATCAGTGGCATTTCCACCAGGACAATACACCAGTCTACAACTCCATCTTTGTCACAGACTATTTGTGCAAGGTGGGCATCAAGACAGTTCCTCACCCTTCCTTTAGTCCAGATCTTGCTCCGTGTGACTTTTGCTTATTCCCTAAGCTGACAGGCTGTCGTTATGAGACATTTGAGGAGACGAAAGAGGCTGTGACGAAGGTCATTGACACGCTCACAAGAGGACTTCCACGGGGCCTTCCAGCAGTTATTGGAACTGTACAACAAGTGATTGTAGCCGGAGGAGATTATTTCGAAGGGGACTTGAGTTTCATGTGTGTATTACCAATAAAAGTGTCCATATGAAAAAAAGTCTGGAAACTTATTTAATGATCCTTGTAAGTTGCTAATATCGTTCTATCTCAGAGGTACAGAAAAAAACAATCTTGACAGTGGAAGATTCACCGAGGAAAGAGTTATATTCAATCAATGCGCTAAGTTATTGTAAAATACTTTGTAATTTTAAAACAACTGTTTCATTTCTTTCTCGCTGTTGCAACGATACGTCTACTTTTTATTTTTATTTTCTCCAGCAGGTCTTTGCAATTTCAATAATCAGCGACGAACATTCTTATTAAAAAGCAAACAACGTAAGTTTAGTTGGTGAATGACGCGTGAGAATTAAAAGGGTTGGTTTTATCTTTGGGATGTAGTGGCATCCCGGGTAAAGAATATGGAGCACGCACCTGTCTTAGAATATACAACCACTTAAGATTATTGAAATCTGGTGCCGCTTACATATTCTCTCCTTCATTTCTCTATCATTTCACGCACATTTTTGCCACTGGCAAATTTTTTTCACTTTTACTTCAGTATCAGCTCTGGTTAATTCTTCATTGGATAAGCTGTCTCATAAAAGAAAATCACGAAACTCTTCCAAACTAGAAAGAAAAAAGACCGTGTATGCCAAACACCGCCGTCAACAGCAGGATTTAATACAAGGTCAATTTTTAACCAAGTTAGGGCTGGTTTTTATTTAGTTTTCCTTCTCCTAGACGGGTTGCCTAACCTTGGTTAAAGAACTTACCCTTTCATACTATTTACTAGTATTTCTTTCATTATCATCTTCATCATCATCATCATCAAAACACACCTACTGCATACATTTCCCCCCTCTCTCTCTCTCTGCTTCTCTCTCTCTCTCTCTCTCTCTCTCTCTCTCTCGCAATTCGCTGCAATTTTATTGTGTGCAGTTTCAAGAATTATTCAAAAATTTACGTAACATTCTTTTGTAGTTAACGTCTCGATTATTCTCCATGCGTTTCGTTAAATTCCAGATAGTCTAAACCGTACAATAGTATTGACACGGCTACTGATTAAAAGAATTCCCATTTCAAATTGAACATGACTCCAGTTCAAAACAATTAATTTTCTTGACATCCGATACTCCAAAAGTAATGTCTCCATTATCACCTTAAATTCTCTCATAGTGACGGAAAACCAACATCTTTTATAAAGTAGGTGAGGGCATCGTTAGGCACTGTTGAAGCGATTTATTTTTGTGGAAACTTTGCAGACAATCCAAAACGTGGCTTCGACATCAGTCTCATGATCTAATGAAGGCTTTTTGAAAAGACTTTTTGGGGAAGTTTTTTTGGGGAATGGAAGGCTTTGATAAAATAAATTCATTGGTAGTCAATTGATAGTATGCACATTATAGATCTATTCCCACCCATTTAACAAAACCCGTCCACCCAAGAGCAGGATATGACAACAGGTCAAATTTTCAGCAGAATACAGCTGACTTGAATTCAAAGTTTTCCTTCTCCTTTACTGGTTGCTTTACAAAGGAGAAAATTAGTCTGACCTACTATTTAACAATAATTGTGGTGAAAACAGATGAGGCCATGCCTTTCCCAAGAGCACAAGCGCAAAGGAAAAGGAAAATAGCTGTGTCTAGGATTTGAACCCGGAACGCCGAATACATTTCCTACGATAATAACCGTTATGCTAAGTGCGTCTCTCGTATGTTGTCTATTCCAAATGAATTTTTTCTGCATAGATATACTAGACATACTATAAGAAAAATTAAAATTCGAGATAAAACGTGTAGAATAAATTAAAAACTTTCTTTTGTATAATTACATAGAAAGAATAAGTTAGACAACTATTTCGAGGTCGTTTGGTTTCTTTGTTTAATGGCTTATCAACCTTTATAAGTTATTCAATGCCAAAGCTATCTGTGAAGTAAGTCAGCACTGATACTATTTAACCCATACGACGATTCATAATTTTCGCGAGGATATTCGTGTGAAAATGAAAGTAACAACGCAACTGGAGTTCGAACTCACTCATTTCAAGGCTGTAGTCCAGCACTTTGGCCATTAAACCAGAGGTGTAAATGCCCTCTTGGATCGGTAGAAATCTTAACAATTTTATCCCATCCGTACTTTAAAAAATCATCATCGTTGAGCTGATAGCAAGGAATCAGTGTATCTGTATCTTTGCCACTCTCTCTCTCTCTCTCTCTCTCTCTCTCTCTCTCTCTCTCTCTCGGTATATATATATATATATATATATATTCGATCCCAGCTTGAAGCATCTCGCATGTCTGACCTCACTGAAGAGTTGTGATACATCGAAACAGTCTGTCTGTGGATGACAATATATACGCCACCATCCCTGTGGGTTGATTACTCGAGTGGGGAATAGCCGGTTGCCTAATACGTGTAAATGCAAAACTCTTCTCGTGAATTGAGCACTCCAGTAGCCAATAGCGTACAATTAAAGAATGTATGCGTAAAAATGTTACTTCGCTTACACTTAAAATGACGATAGTCAAGGGTAAGAAATCTGACTGATGTAAAGTTAGCCGGGTTTTGATGCCAGCTTAAAGAATCTTATGTGTCTAACCACACTGACACAAAAAACAGTCTGTCTGCGGATGAGTATCTCTCTCTCTCAATATATATATATATATATATATATATATATATATATATATAAACTTGAATCCAACAACACCCTACCTCTTCTGGAATCTTACTTATTAGGAATATTAACAAACTAGAATTCAAGGTTTATGGTAAACCCACCTGTAAAAACGACCACATACATTTTTATTCACACCACAACATCATAGGTTTTTTTTTTAATCTCAGAGCTCTACGTATTTGTTCCTCGAAATATTTAAATGATGAATTCAACCACATAAAAAAACTCCTTCCTTAGCCTTTTAAACACCAAATCTTTTATACACTTTGCTAGATCTAAAGCCCTCAAAACCCACAATAAGAATCAACCTCAAACTAATGCCCACTCACGATCTTATAAAACTAGTTCCACCCCCACCATAGATTAATAACTTTGCCAAACAATTCTTCCTCTCACAGCATAATAAACAACTTAAATAAACTCAATATCAAAACTACCTCTTTACCCTCTAAAACGATCCGCAAATCAGTACACTCTAGCCCTCAATGCAACATATTTTCAGACGCCGGTGTTTATCCCTTGTAAGAATTTTAAATTAGAATATATTGGTGAAACATCTCGGAACCTTCACGTTCGCTTGAAAGAACTCAAAAGAGACATAAGAATTGGTAACTTAAAAGATGTTTTATTTTAACACATTTCTCAATCTAATCACAACTTCGATTTCAGTTCTGCAAAGATGCTCATTTGCATTCATTATGAATGACTAAGACGAATTTTCGAAGCCGTTGCTATTTCACTCAGTAATTCCCTACATACTCATCCTGGCTTTTATGATATTTCTCCTTACTTAAGCAAATATGTTTTAAATAGTTACAGTATATTCTATCTTTAATATATTCCACATATATCATAATTTTATTATTTCCCTTTTTCTTTTTGTTTTTCTTTTTCTTCCTTTTGATTCGAAAACTTTCTCGATAAACAAACGGAACATAAATTCTACACAATATTCCCAATTAGTCAAATGACGTAATTTAAAACAACAAACACTGATTCACTAATTAACGGCCAACTTTTTCTTGTTATTCAAATTTTCCCTAGGTTTTTGAATTTCGCATTTTTTGGTTTTACATCATTAATATCACCCCTCATAGCCCTGATGATAGTTCACTAGAACCGAAACGCTATAGTGTCGACATTGCTTCTCAATAAATCTCTCCTTCTACTTGGATTACCTTGTTATCAATTTTCTGGATATATTGTCGGATTACACTCCATTATTTACTTCCATATATATATATCGTTCATAGATCTTTGCAGCTCCTCTAGATGGCATCCAGATCGCACACAAACCAAATAGAAATAAGGACAAACTTAAAAGCGACGTTATCGTATGAATTCCTACTGGTGGACATACCAGTGCTGACCGATATTTCTTTCACTCTATCATTTATCATATTTACCAAATCAGGCAGTATATGACACAAGGTCAATTTTAAGTGGAGTTTAATAGGTTTGAATTCAGAGTTTTCCTTCTCCTAGACTAGCTGCCTCACTAAGGCTGAAGAACCCAGTCTGTTCTACTATTTACCCATAGCTGGAGGGAGAATAATTGGATTCATACCTTTCCCAAGGGTATTAGTAATATGTGAAATGCAATCAGTCTCGTCCAGGATTTGAACTCGTGTCGTCGTGTTCATTTCCTACGACGATAACCATTACACCACGGGTACCTTCTATCACTCTTATTGACTGTTCTTTGTTTACCACGCAACACTGAAGCTTTTCATTTACTTTTCCCATCAGATTATCAATATAAATGGCTTCTTTAATTCTATTAAAAATATCCGTCACGGCTGCCTCCATACATTTGTCAAACCTCTTGCACAAATTGATGACTTGCAGCGTTTTTTATTTGGTTGGAATATCAATCTTAACGGGTTATTTAATGCCATATCCATTCTTGTAGAAGAATACTAGCGGTACTATTTAACCTATAGCCGGTGGGATAAGGTAGTCCATACCTTTCCCAAGAGTATTTGTTCGAAATTGAATCTAATAGCAAGACCGGAGTTCGAACTCGCTACGATGTCTCAGTCCAGCATATTCATTACCCACCATGCCACAGAGACGAGCCCAGATGTTTTTTGACCTACTATAATTTTTTAAGCGGGATTTCCGCGAAATTGGAAGCAGAGTGGATATTTTATTTCTTTTAACTATTTTGTAGTATTTGTTGTTAAACTGGGTTTTCATGCATGCTGGTTGCCACCATTTATCAAAACCCGTGCATACTAATTGGGTGAATCAAAAGTTTGATGGTTTACGGCATGCGCATCACGTGACCGAAGCAGTTCAAGACGTGGTGGAAGGTATCCGTAATTGTTGGTGCGCTGACACGTTGTGCGTTCCTTCATTCCGAGTGTGATTTGAAAGAACGTACGATGTAGTCTAATTCGGGAACTTACCGTTCATGAGTTCTGAGTGGGCCATAACACCACGGAAGAAACACAAAAAATATACTGTACTACAGGTAACAGCGCAGTTGATTACTATACAGTAATAAGATAGTACATGAAATTTCGCTCAGATTGCAAGAGCCTCAACAATCAGACAAGGTCAAATAGGACCAAAACTGAGAATTCCGAGGCCGTACTCAAAGCCATTGGCAAATCCAACGAATAGCATTCGCTGAATATCAGTCGAGCTCGGTATATTTACAGTCTTTCATGATTCGTTATCTTCATGACTACAGGTAGTAATAAAATTCAGTTGTTTGAGATACGTTTCCAAATAATCTGGTTGGTGTCGCTGACAATTTGAAAAATGGCTCAGTCGACTGGGGCTGCAGAATAAACCGACAGCATTTCTGCTGAGGGGTAAGACCCCCACCGACGAGTGTCCTAGATATGACATTAAACAATCTGATGGTGCGACTCCAGAAATACCGAAGCTTTGAGGATTGCGGAGTACACCTTTATTTCCAGCATTCCCAGGTCCACTCTGACTCGGAGTGGTGGCACCTGATAGGGTCCTATTTATGTGTGAAATAGAACTAAATAGTGTACGTATGCTAAATTGAATAGTTTGAAATAGAACTGTTTCAACATTTAAACGGTGTACTCATGCTAAACTTAATTGTTTGAAATAGAACAGTTTATATGCATAAAAATGGATTTAGCATTAAAAAAACAACAATTGTTGAAATGCCATGAAACCAAACTAAACAAAAACAATTTGAAAAACTAAAATATTCAGCTTCTTTGTTGTCTCATCAATGAAAGGACGTTCGAAATTAGAATGAAAGTCTAAATACGACTGTACTGCTATGCTAATGAAAAGCAATTGATTAAAATAAAGTTACGCATTTTTCCTTCAATTACATATGTATCAATCTGCCAGTGCCTAGTTTAACAAATTTCATGCCTTATTCTGTCCTCAAATTAAAGAATGGACCTCTGACCGCTAGCCTATCAATCCTAGTTTCCGTTGCTTTCTCGTTTTCTAACACGCTGTGTCTTCTGGTCCTTGAGTCCGTTGTCAATTTCTGTGTTCATTGGCCAGTAACATGACAGTTGTATTCGTTGTACCGACGATGAATGAGTCACCCACAGCAGTTCTGATAAGAATCATGCAAATCCCGTGAATATTTAAGAAAATATAACGTACAAAATACACACATGCGAATAGCTATAATTTTGAGTATAAAATAAATGTAAAAAAAGAAAAAGTAGGCTTATACAAATGAACAGAGAAAGAAAAATTGTGACAATGTTATATATATATATATATATATATATATATATATATATATATATATATATATATATATATATATATATAAGGACTGTGAATGTCCAAAGAATGGGTGCTCAAAGAGATATAACGTAAAATATATAACCTGGAGTTTAACGGAAAAAAGAACAAATTCAACCAATTTCTCTTTGAAATCCATCTGATCAGCTTGAAAAAGCGAAATAAATTTATCATGGAATACAAATTCTTAATTTTCTTGTATTTTAACCTATATATATATATATATATATATATATATATATATATATATATATATATATATAGTACAATTCGAAGGAAACTCAAACCTGGTTAAATTGTCAATATAAATTTATTTCGGCGAAGACCAGATAAAAAGGGTAAAAAATTATAGAATGAAATACTCATCCACCCTCATGCTGAACAGAGGTTAATAATGAATATGACAAAGAGCATTTTTAAACTAATTCTCAAAAATAGAGGATATACTCTATATTAAATTGGCATTGGGACTTATTTATTCAGTATTTGCTATTTTTATTTACATGGTTTTATCTTTATGACCGAGCATAAAATATTTTTTGCTTTTTGCTTAATTTAACCAATTAGAAGCTAAAAGTTTTCACTTTTTCACATTTTCCAATTAAATGCAAATGTTTGGCGAATATATTTTGATTAATGTTATAGTATCTTATACATATTTTTTAATCTTTTGTATATGTCACAAGATTTTGACCAGGAATATATATATATATATATATATATCATCATCATCATGTCGTGCCGCTAGCACGGATATCCCTGACCCTCTCTCACCACTTTTCCTTATCGTTCTTCGGCTCTGGCAGATCTTCATGGCTACATCCCGTATCCTCATAGAGCTGCTGTATGTATGTTCTAGCTGGTTGTCGTGCTTTTGCTCGGCCATATGTGGGGGTCCATCGGAGTACATCACTTATGAGCTCGTCTCTGCTTCTCCAGCCGTGTCCCGCGTGTCTGGTTCCTCTAAACTGGATAGTTTTTGTGATGGGAGGCAGGTGGCCGTATAGTTGGTGCCTTGTGGGATATTGCCGCCAGGACTTGTTCAATATTGCTCGCAACATTCTTGTGTAATTGCCGTCTAGCTTTTTCTCCAGCCGTTTTGTTAGCGTCCAAGAGGTGCATCCATACAGCAGTATCGACACGACCGCAGCCTGGAAGAAACTGCGTTATCAAGTATGAAATAATAATAAAACTTAATAAAAACTCATGACATAGAGTTTCACGTTCTATTCGAAATGCATTGATTATTTGCTCACCTGAGGATCATCAACCGAAAACTTTGATACGCGAGTTTTAGTCCTGATTCTTGATCATTTATTTTCTTCCTGGAATATATTGCGATATTTCTCTGCTTTTTCGTGCCCAGTAAAGATTTCACGGATTAAAACGCTTCTACTGGCAGATTTTAATTATATATATGTATATATATATATATGTGTGTGTGTGTGTGTGTGTGTGTGAGTGTGTGTGTGTGAGAGAGAGTGTGTGTGTGTGTGTGTGTGAGTGAGAGAGAGAGAGGGGGGAGTGACAGTATGGAAACTAAAAGAGTTCATTAGGAGATTTTAAACATATATTTATGTATATATATATATATATATATATATATATATATATATATATATATATATATGTGTGTGTGTGTGTGTGTGTGTGTGTGTGTGTGTGTGTGTGTGTGTGTGTGTGTGTGTGTGTGTGCGAGAGAGAGAGAGAGAGTACAGAAAAAAAGTTCTTTAAAAGATCTAATAGTTAATAAAGAGTTTCTCTGCTGAATTGAAGTCAGGGGTATTTATGGCCACATTCCAAATCTATGTATCCTGGGTATGACACTAAATTTGATTCGTAGGAGAGGCTTTATTTCCCGGAGCTCTGGAGGAGTGGAGAGTCAATCTTACATTGATAATAACTCCAGTAGTCTTCCGTACACTTTGACCACAAGAAGTATAATCTGTTAGGGTGCCAACAATCATTTAAATAGATTCTTATGATTTAATGGTTTAAAATATTTTAAATGAATCCATTGGGTCTTAAAATACTGATATAGTAACTAAATAGGAAATTCTTTCTTGTTTGAAATGCCTTTATTAATAAATTAACTCTTAACACATTAAAATTGCAATAATATATAAGATATTTATAAAGTGTGATTAAGTCACTCATAGTTGGGTTCCCCTTAATCAAACACCTATATATTAAAAAATAGCTCCATCCGAACTTACGACAGTTGTGTTATCTTTCAATAAAGCTTCAAGTCAAATCATGAACTTGTTCATTTTTCATTTACGTACCAGTTATAGGATTGTATTATGTATAATTGATAAAGTGATTTAGACCTAAAATTACCCAACAAAGGTTGACTTGCAACACAATCAGTCAACTGACTAATAGACCAACCAAAGTCACGCTATGACTTTGTTTGTTTTTCATTATCATACAGCTTATAGAATTATGTCATATATTGTCAAAATGATTTAGACCTAAAATTACCCAACAACGGTTGACTTGATGCACAATCAGTCAATCAAATACAAATGTATATTTTCAGAAAATATAAAGTTTTTCTATGATGTGCATAGTTCTAAACACGGCAATGTGATTTGTTTTGTAACGAATGGAACATTCATAAAAATGACAACCCTCCAATAAAAAGCGGGGGGGGGGAGATTATTGCTCAGTTCCTATTCAAAAGTTCAGATTATTAATGTTGTTGAATTCTTTTCCAATTAGTATGCACAGTCCGTTTGAAAATTCAGTTGAGTTGTAAATAGTGTTTTAGTTGAAAGAATTGACGGTAAATCAGATGAATGTGCGCAAAGAAGTCCTGGAATTCTGTCACTTTTAAATTCAATGCAGAATTCTTCAAATCAACAATTCCAAATAAAAAAAAGGAAGATAAATTTAATTATTCAAAACTTCCCCTCACTGAGTATTTAACATTTGAAATGAACTTTGATATCGATCCCTTGTTTAAATTGGTTGGTTGATTTTAAAGGCATATCAAAATATCTAGGGTAATTCCTTGTTTAGAATTTAGGGAATCACATATATTGTACGTTCATGTTTACATTTTTGTCTGTCGTTTCAGAAGATTCTTTTTGGCACGTAAACCTGTCAAATACGAACAATTCATGAATATATTTATTTGATTCAGAAGAATGATCCTGGCTATTACGATAATTCTTAATCAAAGTACACCTACGAATAATGACAAGTAGTAGAAGTTTATACTTTAAAATTGAACATGCCATACATAATTCTTATAGCAAAATATGTTTGGTTTGATTTCGTTTCGTTTTATGACATCGTACGTTATTTAATGCCAAACCCTGTTTATACATATATATTAAATATACAGGATTTGTAAACACATTTTCTTGATAACATTTTTAAACGAGCCTGAGCAATTGTTTTTGCGCGCAGTTAAATGGTTTCAAGTATTGCTATCTAATACGATAATTCTATTTACTATTAATTATTTGTTTGCTCACAGTAAAATAATTTTAATTATTGCTACCGAGCACATATGATTCAATTCAATATTAATCATTTTTCCACACAGTGAAGTGGTTACAAGTATTGCTATTTAACACTAATCATTCTATTCAACATAATTCATTTGCACATTGTTGAATGGTTCCAAGTATTGTTATGTATCATTAACAATTCAATTAAACATCTGTTATTTGTTTATATACAGCTAAATAATCAAACAGTTCAATTTCTAACAATTCAATTTAGTATATGTGATTTGTTTGCACTCAGTTAAAATGTCAAATTAGACCCATAGATAGGATCCTATCAGATGCTACCAATGCAGGACAGTGTGGATCTGGGAGTGATAGCAATGAAGGAGTACTCTGAATTCCCCAAAACTCCAGCATTATCGAAAACCAACATTCTGACTGTTTAGTGTCATATTTAGGAGATTCTTTGTGGGGTGTCCCTCTGCAGATATGCAGTCCGTGTATTCTTTAACCCTAGCCGACTGGACTGAGTAAAATATGTCACTGATTTTCCATGGTGTCTTGCCATCAGATTTTATTTCAAACTTTGACCAACGTGTACATATCCATGAAAAATATACATATACATATTTACAAACCCCTCCCATCGGGCAGGATATGACACAAGGTCAATTTTTTAGAGGAATTTAACAGGTTTGAATTCACAGTTTTCCTTCTCTTAGACTAGTTGCCTCACCAAGGCTGAAGAACCTAGTCTGCCCTACTATTTATCCATAGCTGGAGGGAGAATAGTTGTATTCATACCTTTCCCAAGGGTATTAGTGCAATGTGAAATGCAATCAGTCCCGTCCAGGATTTGAACTCGTGTCACCGTATCCATTTCCTACGACGATAACCATAACACCACGGGCGCATTCATGAAAAATGTATATTCATAGACATATAACTGTATAGATACTGTATGTATGTATGTATGTATGTATGTATGTATGTATGTCATCGGTTAGGTCTGATTTCCATATAATCGATAGCCTATTGATAGCTGTCCATGCTTTCGTTAACCTCGTGTCGATGTCCTTTTCGGTTGATGCGACGCTGCTTCCTAGAATTTGTCTACTAGTTTAAGAGGGGTTCCGTCTAGAGTGGAGATGTGCCCTGTTTGATTATAGCACATATATTCCGTTTTGTGTGCATTGACATAGAGGCCGATGCCTGCGGCTACTCGTTCCAAACTATGCAATAGTGTTTCGGCTTGGTTGGGTGTATTTGCCAGTATCGCTATGTCATCGGCGTAGTCTGCGTCGGTAGTTGTTTTTGCGGGGTACCTGCTGCTTCTTTTCTTTCCTTTGTCAGCTCGAAGCCGTTCTCTCTGATTTTGTCAATCGATGTTCTAAGTACGTAGTCTAGACCAAACTGCAGTTTCTTCCAGGCAGTGGTCGCATCGATACTGCTATATGGATGCACTACATGGACTCTAACAAAACGGCTGGAGAAGAAGCTAGACGGAAATTACACAAGAATACTGCGAGCAATATTGAACAAGTCCTGGCGGCAACACCCCACAAGACACCAGCTGTACGGCCACCTGCCTCCTATCACGAAAACTATTCAAGTTAAACGAACCAGACATGCAGGACACTGCTGGAGAAGCAGGGACGAACTCATGTGGTGTACTCTTGTGGACCCCCACACATGGCCGCCAAAAAGCAGGACGACCAGCACGAACATACATTCAGCAACTATGTGAGGATACGGGATGTTGTCCAGAAGACCTGCGAGAGGCGATGAACGATAGGGAAAAGTGGCGAAAGAGGATCAGAGATATCCGTGCTACCAGCACGACATGATGATGTATGTATGTATGTATGTATGTATCCAAGTTATGAGTAGAATAGTAGGGCAAACAAGGCTCTGTAAATTGATGTCGTCGCCATTCTAAGAGAACTCTGAATTCAAACCGCTCCCTTTTTCTAGTGTTCGTGCTCTGCAGGAGTCACTTTTCTTTCTCAGTACTCCCTGGGAATTCTCCACCTTTGCCGTGGGCATTGTACCTCTCACGTTGAGAATCAATATTTTTATGGATTGATATGAGAGGACTGAGATAGAGAGATAGATAGATCTGATTGAAAACACTGGTTTCCGCAAGATCATCGGAGTGGTAAAGCTAGACAATACTTAAATGGATGATCACTTAAGCATCATATCTAAACAAAGATTAGTAAAAAAAAAAAAACTACTGATAGAGGCATGAGGCTACCAAGATTGATAAATAATTGGCATACACATACACACACACAACCCTACACACACAGATATATATGTATATATATATATATATATATATATATATATATATATATATATATATATATATATATATATATATTGGTTTGAGAATAAACCGTTTGGGACCGCCATTAATGTCTAGCTAGATAATAAAACAGATTTTTGCATTTCTCACGAATAGATATTTGGCATTAGATCTTGTACATAAAAGAAATACATTTGGAATACCATGTTTCATTTGATTGATCGCTAATCGATAGAAACGTCTTATAAAATGCACCTAGTTGGCTCTTCCACCCATTGATTTTAATCGGAATTGAACGTGTCAGGTCAAATATTTTCGCTTGAAAACGATTCATGTACTTTCGACCCTTGAAATGTTTGTACTAAATTACAAGCTACAATCTATAATATTGAATATATAATATCTCCCTCTCCATTTATATATATATATATACATATATTTTATATATATATATATATATATGTGT
>OY757940.1:31263945-31373945 GCA_963585895.1 Sepioteuthis lessoniana
AGGGATTGATTCAATTTTATTCTGTTCTTTTATTTGTAAAACGTGCTTATGTTTGTTCTTTTTGTTTTGTTTTTTATGTTATTTTACGAAGACAATCACAAAAGTTATTGTATTGTATGTAAATGTAACTGCTTTACATTATCTTCTATTGATCGAGTAAAGGACAACTTCTTATGTAAGTTAATACCAAATCTTATTAATTTGATACGAAAACGGATACCCCCAAATTCAACAGGACTTCTTATTTATCAAGAGGAAAATTTATACATCAATAACTTCAGCCGGGAACATGTTACAATGATGAAAAGAGAAGAACATAATCAGGCCAAAAACTGTTTCTTTATTGTGATAATTAGTATTAACCATTACCTGTGGTGTAATGGTTATCGTCGTTGGAATGGTCACGGCGATACGAGTTCAAATCCTGGATGAGACTGATTGCATTTCACATAGCACTAATACCCTTGGGAAAGGTATGAATCCTATTATTCTCCCTCCAGCTATGGATAAATAGTAGGGCAGACTAGGTTTTTCAGCCTTGGTGAGGCAGCTAGTCTAGGAAAAGGAAAACTCTGAATTCAAACCTGTTAAACTCCGCTTAAAAATTGACCTTGTGTCATATCCTGCCCGACGGGAGGGGTTGGTAAATAGGGTATTAACCAAACTTTTCCATCACAAGGATACGACACAAGGTCAATTTTTATGCAAAGTACAACTGATTTGAATTCAGAGTTTTAATTCTACTAGACTGGTTACCATGCCCAGGTTGAATACACTCGTTTACTTATCTATTTATTAATTGATGGAGTAGGGAAGAATATGTGGGTTCATGCCTCTCTCAAGGTTATCAGCGCAATTTAAAATGCTAAGAGTCTTGTCGAGGATAATCAGTTATTGTCGAATGATAATTAGTTTGGTGCGTAAATTGATTGATTTCAATGACATTTCAACCGTCTCGGGTTATTTTATGCCCAAAAGTTAAGAAATAGAGTCTACTGTACGATCATGTATATATATATATATATATATATATATATATATATTGTGTACATTTTGCATACGGTTATGTAATATCAAGCATTTCTAACTGGATACAAATAATTTGCTCACAGTTGCAGGGTTTCAAGTAACTAATAAAAATAATACTTAGTAAGTGATTGTGGCGCAGTCGGCTGAGTCAGCAGGACACACCGACTGCATCTCAACCGAAGGGTAAGATCCCGCCCCAATTAATATCCTGGATATGACACTAAACCAACTGATGGTGAGACTCCAGCCTTAAAGCTTTGGGCAATGTGGAGTACCCTTTCATTGCCATTGCTCCTAGGTCCACTCTGATCTAGAATGATAGCTCCTGATAGGGTCCTTTCTATGGATCAAATAGGAATAAACTGTGTAATTACTGTAAACTGAATTGTTTGAAAATAATTGTTTTTACATTTTCTATGTGTAAACAAAAACTGTGTACTTATCCTAAACTGAATTATTTGAAATAGAACTGTTTGATCATTTAACTGTTTGTAAAAAAATGACTGATGTTTAATTGAATTGTTAGTGATACATAGCAATACTTGGAACTATTTAACTTTGTTTACAGGATTAACTGAATTGTTTGAAATAGAACTGTTTGATCATTTAACTATGTGTAAATAAAAGACTGTACTTCTGCTAAACTGAATTGTTTGAAATTAAGTAAAACCATGTAACTGTGTGCAAAAAAAAAAAAAAAAAAAAAAACACGAGCTCAGGCTTGTTTAAAAATGTTATCTTCAAAATGTGTTTAGAAATCATAAATTTAATATAAGTATAAAAAGGGTTTGGCATTAAATGACCAGCAATGGTCGATATGCCATAAAACTCAAGCAAACCAAACCGAACCAGTAAATGATTGACTAGGTAGGTTTATTTGACCGATAGATAGGACTGTAAGGGTTCTACCACTCTGGATAAGAGTGGACATGAGAGTAATGTCAATGAAGTTGTACTTCACGCTGTTCCGATCTCCAAAAATGAAACTTCGCTATCAGGTATAGTTTGGTATCTTATCTAAGTCATCACTTTTTTTGTTGCTGCAGGAAGGATATTACTTCCCTGCAGATGAAGCAGTCAGTCTATTCAAAGACGAGTCGACTGGTTGGTGTTAATTTGTGGTGCGGAAGTCGTGGTATTTATTTGAGACCATAAAGTTGAGTGCAAATTATTAATATTCGATAGGAATACGGGATAAATAGAATTATTAGTATTTGATTGGAATACTTGAAACCATTTAACTGTGTGCAAACAAAAGATTGGTATTAAATAGAATTATCAGTGTTACACAGGAATACTTGAAACCATTTAACAGTGAAAAAACAAAAGATTGTTATTGAATAGAATTATCAGTGTTAAAAAAAACTTGAAACCATTTAACTGTGTGCAAACAAATGAGCTGTAACGATTCGTTTAAAATAAAATTAACTATGCACTGTTTGCATACAAATTATATATATAGATATGATTTGGCATTAAATAATCCACAAGGTTTGACTTACCAACCAACCAATCAACCAACTTAAACTATTTCCAAAATGTTAATAAAAATTGAAAAATGAAATGTTCATTCTTTTTCTTAGTGGGACTAAGAACTTTTCAACTGTAGCTTGTACATATTATGGCAAAAAAGAAACTTTCGTATGAACCGCCGTCCGGTAAATTGAACCAGACTTTCTTGAATGCCAACATTTACGCTCTTGTTGAAAATACTGTGTCTCGGCATATTATTTAAAGTTAAGTAACTATAAGTCTGTTTAGTTCTGAAATGGGTGACTACTGTATGCCAGACTAAAGTAAAGAATAGATTGAAGCAACACCTTTAGGCGTTGGAGATAAGCTCGTTAACCAGCACGCTGTCCAAGTTATGGGTTTGGACGATCAATAAGCTCTTTACACCTTGAATAATCGAGAATAACTAAAATTAAATGCATTTGTTTCTTTCACCTGTTTTTCGTTATCGTCACTGTTTTCTAATCTCCCGTTATTCTTTCCTACTGTGTGCTTTTCTTTTTATCACATACTCTGCCCTCTCTCTCTCTCTCTCTCTCTCTCTTTCTTTCTCTCTCTCTCTCTCTCTCTCTCTCTCTATATATATATATATATATATATATATATATATATATATATATATCTGTCAGTTTTCGGATCCTGTCTTTCCTTTATCTCTTTTCTCTCTTTGTCCTCTCTTAACCACTCGTCACCAATATTTTTCCTTCCCCTCCTCTCTTTGTCACTTTGTATCTTTCTTTCTCTCTTTTTGCATCTCTTAACCATCTCTCTCTCTCTGTTAATCTTTCTTCCTACACCCTCCCTTTTTTTCTCTTTTCTATATATCTTCCTCTCTATATTTCCTCCCCTTTCTATTCCTATGTATTTCCTCCTCATCTCTCCCTATATATTCATTCCATATCTCTCTTTCTCTGTCTCTCTATCTCTCCCCAGTCGCATCTCTCTTTCTCTTCCCACTTTCTGGTTTTCTCTTCTCATGTTCTCACTGTTTTCTATTTTATCATTCGCTCTCTTTCTTCTCTCTCTCTCTCTCTCTCTCTCTCTCTCTCTCTTTTACCCTTTTTCTATATACGTATACGATTTCATTCTTTCTCTTTGTTCTCTCTTCGATATTTATTTCGTTCCCCTCGCTTGTTCCTTTCTTACCTCTGCCACTCAAGATTATTCTGGCACCGGGTGAAGATTAATAATTATAGCTATAAGAATGGACATTTCATTTGAGACCAACCTAAATGATAAGATTGTATTTATATAAATAGTTGGGGTGTAATTTTCGTGAGAATAACAAACAATAAGAAAAAGATGGTTACTTTTTGTGCAACATGTACAGAAAACGGATGAAGTGGAATGATAAAAGTCATTTAGTGGGAATAAAAAGCACAGAAAGAAAGAAAGAAAGAAAGAAAGAAAGAAAGAAAGAAAGAAAGAAAAGAAATTAAAGAAAGAAATTAAGGAAATTAATAAAAGAAAGAAAGAAAGAAAGAAAGAATAATAAATAAAGACAAGAACAAAAGAATAAAAGAATGAATAAAAGAAAGAAGAAACAAAAAAGAAGAAAAAGATTAAAAAGTGAAAGCAGAAATACGGAGTACAAAGAAGGAAATAGAATGAATGAAATATAAAAAAAGAGAAAAAGACAAAAAGGGAATGAAAAGAAAGAAGAAAGGTAGAATAATAGAAAAAATAGAAAAAGGAGAAAAATAAATGAAAGAAAACAAAGAAAATAGAAAGAAGGAAAAAGAATACTAGAAGAAAGAAATACAGTTATAAAATAAAAGAATATTTATGAGAAAAAAGAAACAATTAACAGATGGATGAAAATAGAGGGTTTTTTTTAAGAAAGGAAAAAGGAGAAAAAAATTAAAGAAAAACAAATAGGAAACAAATAGATGAACTTAGGTAGAAACTTAAAACGATGAAGCAAAGAAGGAAAAATCAATGAAAGCCGAAAGAAAAATGAATCAAGGAAAATAAAAACAGAATGAATGAATAGTATTAAGGGGAAAAACGAAGAAAATCTGACAAAATACTGACCAGCAAACAAATGTTAAAAGTGCATCGAACGGAAATCTTTGCAATAAGATTTCTGAGCCTAAAGCAAAAATCAGAAAAATGAAAATAACTATTTTTAAAAAGATATAGCGAAAAATGTACAAAACCGGAAAAAGACGCTCAAAAAAGCAGAAACTCTTGTACTAATGATGCCACCTACTTCCATACCAATTCCAATCCAAGATTCCATTTCCATTTTTCTGGCAAGAAGAATGAAATTGCGAAGAGGATAAATGAAAAAAAATGTTGCATCCGGAAACGGATTCGGGCTAGCTAAAAGGATAATGAAGTATTTATTACAAAGCATTGCTTAGATGTGACACAACGCCGGATATATGGGCCATTCAGTGAAACTTAAAATCACATATCATGGCTCACTAATGAAAAAAAAAATATATATATATATATCATTGAACATGACAGATAAGTATTCGGTATTCATTTTTTGGGTCTTATTCGAATGTGAGATGTCACAACACTAGATATGGGGGTTTAAAATTATTATCTAGAATACAAGTACTTTCAACACACGTCCTTAAATATGAGCAAGGACAGCTCTATAGCTAACGTTTTGGCTGTTTATAAAGAATAAACATACAAACTATCTTCATTATTAGATTTGATATATATATATATATATATATATATATATATATATATATATATATATATATATTGTCATCCACAGACAGATCTGTTTCGTTCTATCAGAACTCATCAGTGTGGCTAGACATACTAGATTCCCGTAGCTGGGATCGAAACCCGGTTGACTCAAATGCCAATCCACACACATATATATATATATCTATGCTCGCCTACCCCTGTAGGGTTGAGCTCTCTAGCGAGGGAAGTAAATGGTTGTCACTAGCGTAATGCAAGGCTCTTCATATGAATCGAGCTCTCGGTAGCTAAGTAGTAGAATCTTGGATTGGCGTTTGAGTCAACCGGGTTTTGGTCCCAGCTTCGGGAATCTAGCCTGTCTAGCCACACTGAAGAGTTCTGATAGAACGAAACAGGTCTGGCTGTGGATGACTATATATAGATAGAATCGTGGAAAAGTCGTAGGTCACTTTAAACCAAAACTTTTCGACCACCTAACGTAAACCAATCAAGATACAATGTTTTAAAATAGAAAAAACTTTATCATGAAAAAATATCACATAATGTTAATTTTAAGAAGTTCCAGCGAATTATATTAATATTTTTGTGATTTCCCTTAGCTTGAATAGTTACTTAAATTCGCCTTGGAAGAAATGTGAACAAATCCTTTTCCAACTTCAGAGGTATGATTGCCCAGTCAGCTAGGGCTGTAGAATACACTGACTGCACCTTTGCAGAGGGGTAAGACCCCCCAACGAGTGTTCTGGATATGACACTAAACAGTCTGATGGTGAGGTTCCAGCTTTGGGGAATGTGGAGTACCCCTTCATTGCCATCGTTCCTAGGTCCACACTGGCCCGGAGTGGTAGCACCTGATAGGGCCCTATCTATGGGTTAAATAGAACTAACAGCATACTTATGCTAAAATGAACTGTTTGAGTAAACTAAATAGCTTGAAATAGAAATGATTTTGACAATTAAACCGTACTTACATTTAAACTGTGAGCTTATGCTTAACTGAATTATTTGAAATAGAACTGTTTTTCAACATTAAAACTGTATTTACACTTAACTGAATTGTTACATATAACTGCTTGAATAGTTTCAAATGGAAATGTTTTTGACAATTAAACTGTGTACTTATGCTAAACTGAATTGTTTTAAATAGAACAGATTATTTACATAAAAATGGATTTGGCGTTAAATAACCTACAAAGGTTGATATGCTATAAAACCCAACAACTACAACATCAGAGGTATGACGCGCTATTTTCTGTGACTAAACACCCATAAATCTTTAAGATTGCGTACTTTGTTTTGGCAAACTCTTCTCTTTAGTTCTGTCCATATATTTAGGTCAGGACTCTGAGCTGGTCAATCCTTCAACTTGATCAACCAAAGTCTATTATGTGGCATGTGATCTGTGGCATGGAGTTCCATCATGCTGAAAAATCCAACCTTCATCCCACTCTAATATCAAAATATTCTTCGGCAATTGAATTTATTTAGCATTATTCAAATTAAAGTCAATTTTAACCAACTTTCTTGGACCATCTCTTTATTTATTTCCAAAGCATTAAACTCTTACGCCCAAATATCAGTTTTCGTCGTGTAACGTACGTAGTTTTGCTTTCTTGGAAACTTTCTAAGAAATTACTCCTGAATGTAGCTCTGTCCTAGTTTCATCACTGAATATGATCTTATTTCAAACATCTGCATCCAATAGTTGATACCACTTTGATCAATTTAAGCTTACCTTTAAATACTTTATGGTTTATGCTAGTTTCTAGCTGCAATGCATCACCTCATTCCAGGCTCTTGAAGGATCCGCTTAACAATATATGCAAACACTAAATTGGACGAGTCACACTCATCCATCATATGTCTTGCAGTCTATTTTTGTTCAGTTTTTACTGTTCTGATCAGTTTCCGTACCATCGTGTGCTGCAGCTTTAGAGGGCTACCACACCTTGATCAAACCGAGACTTTCAGTGCCTTGAAACTCCGAGAGAATTTCTAAGATGTTGCTTCTAAAAATTCCGAGTTCTTTAGCAAGAACTTCATTTTCTTCATCCTCATTTCTTTGGAAATTTTTGGTCTGGTTTAGATGTAAGAATTATCAATTCATTTAAGAAAATTTTGGTGCTGTTGTAGAAAAATATTTTCTGTTTAAAAAACTGTTTCTTGTTTGTGAGTTAGGCGAAAAGCCTTGCACAGCCATTTAGAAGGGGTGCCTCGCATCTTTCTTTCTCATTTAAAAGCCATACAACAAAATATCATTAGGTATAGGAATGACTCTAACAGGGCTAATGTTTCTTTTTTTTTTTTAAAGCAATGAAAAATATCTATTAATTAGTTGGCAAATAGTAGAAATTTATAATATTTTAATGTTGTCGAAGAATTTTGCACCATACTATATATATATATATATATATAGTCCTCCTTTAACAATACAGCCAAGTCGGCAGGGGCAATATAATAAATCAACTACATCTCTACAGAGTGGTAAGACTCCCCTAATGAGTATCCTGTTTAAAGCATGAAACAGTCTGATTGTAAACTTCAGTAAAGCTGAAGATTTGGGGAATGCGTGTTTCATATTGACCGTTGACTGTTCCGTCAATCAGTGATTTCTCTGCACAAGACGCTCCTGTGTAAATAATCGGAAGCAGTCACGGGGATGAACCCAAGTGGTGGGCGTTGAGAAATGATATATGGAGATGCCCACGTGAGATACAGTTAGTCTTGAGTCAGTCTCAACTAGCAACTTGAAGAGATCCAGTCAGTCCCGGAGAGCGCGAGCGAGTGACTGGGCGCCCCGCTGAGACAGCGTCCTACAGAGTGGTCCACAGCAGGCCTCCGACCCAGAAGCAGAAGTGCTTAGTGGATATTTGAAGATAACACACCGTGGTATGGTCAAGAGAAGAAGAAGTTATGGGTCAATGTGTTAGTTTGTCTTTGTCTTCGTCCCTCTGTCCCTCTCTCTTACACCATAGAAGCATTGACTCCAAAAAAGAATTAAGAGAGTTATATTTTGTAGACAAAGTGTAGTGATTCCATCATTGATCATTTTACTCATCATGAATATATAACATTTTTAGATTTGGTATACAGTGACCTGCTTTGTTATTTTGGGGTGGGAGGCAAAAATGGGACACGGGATGATTTCGAACTAGTGGTTAAAAACTAGGGATCAAATGAAACAGCCAATGAAAATAGAAGAAAAAAAAAATAGGGAGACAAGAGAAAAAAAAGAATGAAAGATACGAACAAAACACGAAAAGAAAAGAAAGAAAAACAAAAGGAGAGATAGAGAAAAAGAATAACGAATGATAAAGAACAAAAAAGAAAGAGAAGACAGAAGAAGGATTCAATAACTCGAAAAGGAAAAAAACGAGAAAGATACTGAAAAAAAAAGAAAAGAATCACTGGTATGTAGGGGTAGGTACTTTGCACATTCTAAGAAAAAAAATCCTTCTGTGTATCTGAATTTTCGTAGGTTCGCGTCGATAAAATTAAGTTAATAACGAAAGAAAACAGTTTTGGTGTTATCTGTCTTTCAATGTTTTAAGAATCGCGTCCAATAGAATTTAAATAATTATAAAAGAAAATTGGAAACCATTTTTACATGCTCGAGTTGAAAATAGCAAAATATCTGTTTAACTGAAAAATAGAGTGGTTTACAGAAAATAGAAGGGAATGGAGGAGAAAAAGGAAAAAAGGGAACAAACAGTTTAGATTTTAATAACAGAAAATGTTGTTTCTGTGATATGACAGAAAGTTGACAAGTCCGTAAAAAGAAGGGAGAATTTTGACTTTTCATGAATTAACTTTGATAGTGAACAAAATATTTTTGAATGAAATTTTGTAATTGCTCGCAGACGCTCTCATAATTCGTCGCGGTTTGGAATTGAAATTTCTTTTTTCGGTTGTGTCGATTCCAAGCTCCGAAAGATCCGAGCTACTATGATATGTTGTCGAGTGAATGCTCATATACCTTTTGGGATCCATAGTTAGGTGGGAGGTTGAGACAGAAAAGTTGTATCGGAAATTGGAAGTCTTCCTGTGATGGGATCGACATTTTGGGGTACTGATAGAAACCATACCAGGTTTTGTGAAGGTCTACCCGAAGATGGGGGCGAGAATTTTGATATACTGGTTACAGGCCGAAGTTTTGAACGGCTCCCCATTGAATGGGGCTAAGAATGTTTTAAGAGTTGGTAAGAGACCAGACTATTGTGTTAGTTGAAGTTGTAACACTTCGCACTCATGCATTTATGTGTTGAAGAGGATATTTTGAATCAGAGGATGGGAAATTTTGGAAGTGTGTGTGTACAAAATCTTAATGTCTCACGTGGTATGCACTGGAAAATTACGGACTCGGTTTCGAATCGTTCTTGAGGGATAAAAAAAAAGTGGAACAACTGGAAAAAAGGAGATAGACCGACGAGCTGTAGAAAAAGTAATGGAACAAGAAAATGGAGTCGGACTCGGAAAAGTTTTGATTTGCTTGGGAAAAAAAACCCCAGGAAATCAAATCTCACCTTTGGAAGGGAGAAAGAAACTAGTGTGGTGTTATTTTGGTCGGAATATGAAGAAGGGAAGATACCTGTTGAAAAAATGGAAAACGATACGCGTGAAACGATCTTAGCTAAGGTTATTCGGAAGAGAAGACGGATATATACAGAGAATGAGAAATTATACAGAAAAAAAAGGGAAAAAATATATGTGTATATGAAAATTATTACAGTGAAAAGAAAAGAGAATTAAAAACAAAGAAAAAAGACAAGGAAACTCGGCATTGATAGAAAGCAACATTTTAAGAATGAAAAAAAGGAAGAGGAAGAGACATTTCCTAAAAATAGAGGTCTAAGTGCGAGATAATTTGCGCCATATTTTTCTTATAATCTGTCGAGATACCCTTCTTGGAACGTCAATAAATCTAAAATAATAATCTAATAAAAGAAAATGTTTTGATATTTAAAAAAAAGCAGAAGATATCTAGCAAACTAATTTCATATGCAGACTACTTTGATGATCGAGCACTTCATGCAAATACATCTGCCCAAGCTGAATCCTTACTGCAGAGCCTGGAGCATGCAACAGAAGGCATTGGCCTCAACGTAAATACAAAGAAAACTGTCCATATGTTTTAAACAAAAATGGATCCATCATTTAGAGGCAAGCCTCCAAAATCTGTACATGAATTCATATATCGGTAGCAACATTTTCATCGACTGAAAAAGATATGAACACATGCTTTGTAATAAAAATGTGTTCAATCATAATAAAACGGGATTTTCTCCAATACTATTGTATGGAAGCATCACTTGAATGCTAACAGAACGCGTGGAGCAAATTTTAGATGACAACTACACAAAAATGTTACGTACTATCTTGAATAAATCCTTGAAGTGACATTACACGAAGCAGTAGCAGCATGGCTACCTACCTCCCATCTTATAAACCATCCAAGTGAAACAAACAAAAAGAGTCACTCCTGAGGAAGAAATTGACGTTATGGTTAGCCGGCCATCAAAGTCACACATACATCATATATATATCAACTCTGTGCGGACACTAGGTGCAGCCAAGGAGACCTACCAGGGAAGGATAGCGAGAGAGTCAGCGATATCCATGTTGTCAGCACGATTTGATAATGATTACACACACACACACACACACACACATATATATATATATATATATTAATATATTGGAAGATCATTCAGAAAGTCTTAAGCCTCACCAAGATTTTAGATTTGCAGCATACATTTTCATTGGCCTTATCTGCGCAGAATTTAAAATAGAAACCTGAAGTAGTTTTTCTAGTTTCATTATAGGTTGTGTGTTATTGCAGCAAAAATGTTCACCTCCGTTTCTTTGTTCTGAGTAAGACTTAGAAATATTTGGAGGATCCATATATATATATATATATATACAGAGGGGTGAAATTAACTTTCGTACTTATGAATTTTTTCGTTTTTTATCTTTCAAACATAGCCGGAACAATTTTTTTTATATACATTTACTGTGTACGGATATATTCTACTAATAAAAGTAAAGTTAGTGACCATAGTCGAGGGTGACCCGAAGGCTCCCTTTTCGATAGCTACTACACCAAGGTGTAGGGGAGGGCGCTACTCCATTCCCAGGATTGCTCCACTTTACCCTTGAACCGTACCTTATAATGCTGAGTGTTAAGCAAGGTGGTATCAAGTTCCATTTTTAAAATCTTTGGTATGACTCGACCTGGGATTGAACCCAGGTCTCCCGGGCCATTGGCGAACACTCTAACCGCTGGACATTACAATTAATTTTACAGAAATCAGTGCAATGTATTCATTTTCATATGTCCGAACATATGGCATTAATTTCATGTATGCCATTATTTATTTCATCCCACTGCACACACGCACACACACACACACACACACACACACATATATATATATATATATATATATATATATATATATATATATATATATATATATATATATATATATATATATATATATATATATATAAAACAGTCTCGTGACAATAAATTTCATCGATATTTTTTATTAAAATACAATCATCAAAATGAAACGCGAGGCTAGCATGGACGATGGAGTAATAAATACTTATTCCTCTGACAAGCAAATGAAAATGGCTCCATGGCGAAAGAATAGAAGCATAAAGGGGACGATGGAACCGGCAACCTAACATAAAAACAAAATATGCAAAGAATTAATAATAAATTATTTCCATGTTGCGTGGCATGATCTGTTAACTGCACTAAATTATTCCGATGGATCAGAGCAATGGCAGCGTTGATGAAATTTTCCAAAACTGAATTCCCCCAAAGATGACAGTCCTCCAATAATCCTGAAGGGGTATTAATGTCATGAGAAAACTGTTCAAGACAAATTTCAAAGCAGGAGGGAAAGGAAAAAACTCTTCCGATATTACAAAATGTAATATAAAAATAATGCTATCAAGATTCCAATATCTTAGATAGGACCTACAAAATGCATTATACCAGTTAATTACACCCCCAAAACCAAAAATGGGAATATATATATATATATATATATATATGATCGAAGTGCAATTTAAATACACATTAATCAAAACAGAAAAAATAAATATTCCTCCTAAAGTAATATTAGCAGAAAGCAACGGTTGCCTTAGCAAAAAATAAAATAAAATAAAATAAAATAAAATAAATAAATTATGGTATATATTTTCGCTAGTGATATGAAATATTTTAGTATTTTTAGTAAATACACCGAGCCTAAATAGATATTATTTTCAAAACCAGATCAACATTACAATCTCCCTAACGTGTAATATTGTTATGTCAATAATAAAGCAATTTAAGTTTTGCGCACGGTCCGATGGAATTCGAATAGTTTTCAAATAGATCAATCTGACCCACAGATTAGAACCTGGCAATAATTATCACACCCGATAACAGTGTACCAGGGAGTTATGGCAGTGAAGGGATTATCTACACTCCGCAGGTCCCAGGAACAAGAGCCTCACAATCAGATGCAGTTTAGTGTCATACCGAGAATACCAGTTTAGTGGTGTCCTGGGTATGACATTCAAAATGTTGTATATTGACCTTCGACCCGGCCGGGCTGTCAAAATAGGAAATGCACCGGTGTAAATAACAGATACATCTGGTCGAAGAATATCAGGATATTATAACCTTGATCGTGGACGGGTTGAATGAGTGCGAAATTGTGACGCTCGCAGGAAGAAGAGTGGACGTCAAATTATTATATAACCCGGGTGAAGACAGGAAGTCAGTCAGTTTGGAGATCAGATGAGTTGGAGATAAGATGCGGTAGAGAAAGCCAGCACCAAGCAGAGTGGGCCCTCGGGCCCCCGATTGAGCAGTTGCAGTTGGAGAGAAGATGCTGGATTGAGGAACATGTCCCAGAGAGGCTGGGTCCCCAGGCCCCCGGTTGAGCAGCCCATGAGAACGGGAAAGTAACGCAGTTATGGCCAATAGAGTGGGGGTCAATATGTTGCAGTTCTGTTCTGTCTCCAACCCCCTCTCACACACAACCCTTTCAAATAAAGTGAGAGATCGCTAGTCTTTATTGTGTCGTCGTTATGATTCTGCATGCATATGTGTTTGTATAGTTGGTCACGGCTATACACCAAAAAGATGTTTTTAATTATACACGAGTTAAATGCACAAAAACTGACACCCCCTATAAACCCCAATATCGAACCACCAGTCATTGGTTATATAGTAGCACTACTGTATTTCTACAAGGATTGCTTTGGTGTTGAATACCTCATAAGGGTTGATATGCCATTACAAAAATAAACCCAACCATACCATTCTAGTGAAGTGTCTTATCCGTCCACATCCAAGAATTTTTTAAAAGAAATCTTTCGCAATCTGATTCATAATCGATGGCTTCGACCTTAAGATCATGTTCCCCTGAAATATTTTAATGGAACGCGGGTTATTTAATGCCAAAGCCATCTTTTCGTTGAAGAATAGCAATGATACTATTTAACCTATTACTGTGGGGATAAGGGAGTTCATGCCTTGCTCAAGAGTCCATAAATGAACATAACAGCCTAACACGAGTTTGAACTCGTTGATAACGATTTTGCAGTTCAGCACGTCAACCACTACGCTACAGGGACTATTTCTTCGAAAATAAAAATAATGACTACAAACATTTAATTGCAAGACATGTTTTGGAATTTTCTAGTTTTCATATTTTTTGAAGTTTTTGTGGGACCTTTTTTTTTTTGGTGGAGGGATCTAAATCTGTAGGTTCAGTGATTACATCAATTTTCTAATGGCTAAAAATGGGAAGAGAGCAAATCATTCTGATTAAACTAAAAACAGGGAATTGAAGATTTACGAGAAATAGTCCTACTAAATATCTGTATTAAGTTTCATCGACTGACTATTTTTATTATCTGGATAGAAAGAGTATAAATAAGAGTCTTATTTGATGAAGAATGGCTAGAATCAATCTTTGTTGAGAAAACGATCATTTTGATGTTTGTTATATTAGTTACTGGATTTAAAGACGTAATTCACATAATTGAGGCCCCAAAGAAAAGCGCTTGAAGCCAGAGCAAAAGAAAATAAGGGACTCTTGAACAACTTTAATCCTTATATACACTATCTCCCATAAGTTAATAATTACAGTCTTTTTGGATTTAAAATTTCAATTTTTTTCCCGAAGTTACCAACATTTTATTATTTTAAGTGATCATAGTATAATCAAAACAGATATTATTTTATTAATACAAAACCTGACAAGATTAATATTCAGTGACCAGACATAAAATTGCAACACTTTTCTAATCAAATGGCACAAAGATATCTAAAGTGTGCTCTTATTCTTGGATGTTACATATCTATATCTTTGGCTAGGGAGCTTAAACGCTGTAGAGGATGGTAATGCATAATACTTAATAACAATCGTTTTGATTGTACAATGTTCCATTAGAAATAATAAAATCCCTGTATCTTTCGTATAGAAAAATGACATTTCACCATAAAAAAGCTTAGTGTGTATTTATTGATGGTGATAGTATATATATATATATATATATATAATTCCTTTCTTTAAAAGTATATATATATATATATATATATATATTCAGGCAAATTTTGTTAAAAAGGATGGAACGCTGTTTATTTATTATTTTATTTTTTTTTTTTTTTCAAGATTCCTTGTTATTTTACAGGTATTGGGATCTAGATGGTAAAGGAATTGTCTCCAGTCTTTTGCCCAAGCGCTTTCGGCTATACTTTTGGTCGCCGTGTGTGTGTGTGTGTGTGTGTGTGTGTGTGTGTGTGTGTGTGTGTGTGTGTGTGTGTGTGTGTGTGTGTGTGTGTTTGCGTATTCTTAAATAGTATTCAATAATAATTATTGTATAATATTTAACCAGAAATAATAAAAACCTTGTATATTTAATATAGAAGTGAATGATAATTTTTTATTAAACGATTTTGGGCGTGTATTAATAGCAATATTGTAAGTTACCTTAAAAGAAAACAAAGAAAGTAAAGTTCAAAATTAACAATACATTCCTAATATTCTACATTCAAATATATATATATATATATATATATATATATATATAATTAAGATTAAAATCTAACGCTCAAAGTGTTTTTAATCAATTGACTCAGTATAAAAATGGAAGGCATATCATAATATCTTTCAAGTATTGAATGCGATAATAAAAACAAGAATTAACTAATGACTCTGTGCCTCACATTGTCAATCATTAGGATCGACAATTTGAAACTAAGTGTTGTGTTTTCAACGTCTCTTTATTCTTACCCAATTAAATGTTTGTAAAATATTGTTATATATATATGTGTGTGTGTGTTTGTGTGTGTGTGTGTGCGCGTGTGTGTGAAAAAGAAGAAACGGAACGAAAAATGCATATAAATGGATGAGAAAATTTTTTAAAAATAATATTGATTTATGCTCCCAAACGTGTTTCGACCGGTAATAGAAATGTTCCAAGATATGAAATTATGAAAATTTAAGGTAGGCGGTATACCTGGAAAAGTCTTTTATGTCATCCATGGGCTGGGAATTTTGAATTTAAAAAGATGTTTAATATATAACAGAGACACACACACACACACACACACACATATATATATATATATATATATAACCATATTTTACAAATATAAAAGACGAACATAAAAAATCCATAAATCATACGATTCTGACGTGAAACCGAGAGTCGTGAGTTTTCATCTTTTTCTTGTGTTCCTCTTTATATTTGAAAAAACCTAGTTATATATACTAATAAATATATTACAAGTGATATTATGGGTAGGACTTAAGTCATTCTAATGGTTATTTATATGATATCACAAAAACTGTGACTGTAAGGAAAAAATGAAACAATATATCTGCTTGGATACGACACTGGCTACGTTCGAACCCAGAATACACCGGTACCTCAGTTTTCTTACTTTTATCTCTCCTTCTACATACAACAACTTTTATTTCACTCACTTTCTGTTCTTACAATGGGAGTAGAGTTTGTGTGTTTCTCGTCATTAACTACATCAACGGGGGCAGTGTTTCTCATTTGCCGGGAAATTGGAAGGAAATGCGTAGAGTTACGGAAGATAAGATAAATGTCATTATATATTGGAAACACTTTCGTTCTTATACTATTTACTCTTAGAAAGGGTTTGGCATCACCCGCTATCGAATGTACGAAGGTCATTCAAAAAGTTCTAAGCCTCGCCCAGAAAGAAGAGCCTAGTTGAACATTTTTGTTGGGGCAATACACCACCACTTCCGATAAAACAAGAACAAATCTGAATTAGTTCTTTTAGTTTTCTATGCTTTTCTTTTAGGTAGAGACTTGGAAGTTTGGAACAACCATGTACCTTATTATTCTATCTCTCTCTCTCTCTCTCTCTCTCTCTCTCTCTCTCTCTCTCTCTCTCTCTTTCTATCCTCCTATCCATATTTTACATATCTACATAGGTTTTGTTTGGTTTCTTTGTTTAATGACATATGAACCTTCGTGGGTTATTTAAGGCGAAAGCTATCAATCTAGAAGAACAGCAGTGATGCTATTTAACTGGAGGGTGAGGGAAGTTAGCGCGACTGGAGTACGAATTCGCTTACTACGATTCTGCTGTCAAGCGATTTAACTATTAAACTACAAGGACACTCCAGATAGATAGATTATGAAAATGGCCTTATTATTTATTGACCCGACAATTGAATCGGCTAACCAATTTCGAATTACAGCGAAATGTGCGTTAACTTTTCACTTATACCCTTAAAAAAAGGTATGGATCAGTTTTCTTGATCACCCTCACCTCAATATATATATTTACCAAACTCCTTCGACAGGGGCAGGATGTTACAATAGATCTGTTTTTAAGTGGAGTAAATCTGGTTTGAATACAGAGTTTTCGTTCTCCTTGACTGTTTGTCAAACCAAAGCCAAAGAACCCAGTCTGCTTCATTATTAACCTTTAGCTGGATGAAAAAAGATGGATTCATGCCTTTTTCATAGCCAGTAGTGCAAAATGAAAGATAAACCGTCTCGTTACGGATTCGAACTAGCACCGCTGATTCCGTTTTCTAAGGTGATAACCGTTATTCGACCTTTGCTCTGAATATAAATGAAATGATATGACCGCATAGGCTCTTTAACTTTGGGAAAGCACAATTCTGGAAGGAGAACTCTGAATTCAAATCTAGGGGATTGGATCGCATCTCAAGGGAACGCTCAACAAATCAGTATCTCCGCCAAAATAAGATAAAGAAATAATTAAATCCCATAAGCGACAGATCAAATCTTGCGAGTAGACTAATAACCCTAGTTTAGAAACAAAGAATCACCGACACCTGTTAAGGCGGGGGGATCACTTAATTAAGAACTAACTTTTCACTTGACATTTCCTCTCTATCAGGTTTGTAAAGTAATGAACTTAGTTTATCAGAACTCAATTTTATCTATTTCAAAACAGTTCTTTGACGAAGTCATATACTGACAGTTTTAAGGCATAGAGGAATTTTTTTAGAAAATATTTATTCAATGTAGTTACCAGATTATATATATATATATATATATATATATCATCAAGAAAAAAAACAAACCGGTCACATTAGTATTATGAATTTATTTCCATCCTGGAAAATTTAAATGCTCACTCTTGAATAGTTTTCTTGTTCTGATGGAATTACTCCCAACTCCGGTTTAACTGGACCAAATAATACCTATATATATGTATATATATATGTATATATATATTGCTCGCAGCATTCTTGTGTAATTGCCGTCTAGCTTTTTCTCCAGCAGTTTTGTTAACGTCCAAGTAGTGCGAGGCAACACCCCACAAAACACCAAGTATACGGCCACCTGCTGGAGAACCAGGGACGAGCTCATAAGTGATGCACTCCTATAGACCCCCACATAAGGTAGAGCAAAAGCAGGACTGCCAGCTCGAAAAGATATACAGCAGCTCTGTGAGGATACGGGGTGTAGCCCTGAAGTCCTCCCAGAGGCGATGAATGATATGGAGGAGTGGCGAGAGAGGGTCAGGGATATCCGTGCTGGCGGCATGACATGATTATATATATATATATATATACTTTAAAGAAAAATAAAAATCGGCCACATTAGGATTATAAATTTATTTCCATCCTGTTATGGGTATTGATATTTATCAATATCACCAAAAGTAACTGGACTTTTTCAGATCTAATGGATAAATTAAACTACAGAATAGACACGGAAGGAAGGGTGGGAGGGGGTAGAAGACGGTTGAAGAGTTTCCTCCCCATTTGGACACCTTCACACGGACGTACAGGTGTTGGACGACCAGCTAGGACTTATCAACAATTCTATACGGACACAGGTTGTGGTTTAGAAGACCTGCCGGAAGCGATGTATTAGGGACGAAAGGCAAGAGTCAGGAAAACCCGTGCTAACAGTATCACATGATGATAATGATGAGGATGACGATGACTTTTATAATAAGACATATTTTTATTTTCTTTACACACACACACAGACACACACACACATATATATATATATATATATATATATATGAAGAAAATTAGACTTGAAAATCCTTATTTTGGTGGGGATTTTAGTGTGTTACCCAAAGAAACCACACCGAACGTTTGCTGTGGTTACATTTATAAATTTTCATTGTTATTAAACATCAAAGTCATCCTTGGAGAGAGCAGTCGTGATACAATTTAACTAATCGCTGCGGGGATAAGTGGGTTTATACCTTTTCAAAGGAAATTACATCTAAATGGAACGAATAGAGTTTGAACTTGCTTACAACGATGTAACTGTCCCCATGTTAATCACTATACAATGGGGACACCGTCGCCTAATTTTCGTTCCAAAATTGTGACCCAATGTGAAACTAATAAAATCATGGAAGGGTGACTGGTCCAGGATTAGAAAAAACTCGAAAATTATAACCGAGCAAGAATCTGTTAATATCAAATCATCCCTAAAATGAGGCAGCACTTGCGGAATCTTTCGCCACAATAAACACAACACCTGCACAAACAGTCTAACTTTTGGTCTTCCCCATGCTGTACACGCCAGGAGAACTAATACATATATATATATATATATATATATATATATATATATATATATGCGTGTGGAGATGTTGTGTTGGTGCAAGGTTGAACCCAACTTGTTTATCTAAAATTTAAAAATGTGTGTATACACATATATCCTTTTCTCTCTCTCTCTCTCTCTCTCTCTCTCTCTCTCTCTCTCTCTCTCTCTCTCTCTCTCTCTCTCTCTCTTATGTATATATAAATATGAAATAAATAAAATCATTTCTTTTTTCAAATTTTTTTTCCATGAATGTTAACTCTGCTTTGGTTGGAATTGGTTTATCATAAAAAGTTATTTTAATCTCGCAAGCACATTTGTTTTGAGGCTATTCAAAATGGTGGCAAATCGAACAGATTACTCGAAGCTTAAACAGAAGTCTGTCATCAAATTTTTAACTTCAGAAAGGTGAAAATCATATGAAACTGATGAATGTTCTATGTGGAAGGAGAGGCATTTTTTAGTCAAAATATTTACAAATGGATTAAAAATGGGCTTGCCTCCACGAACAAGAGTCAAAATGAAAATCCATAGAGGGGAAATATACTGACGATTCGGCAATATTCACCTTATTTACTGAAAATATTTACCTTATTTATTGAAAATATTTTATGAAGTTTTTGTCACTATCACAAACATAGAACTGATGCATTCTTCAGCCTGCATCCCTTATACAATCAGTGTAACACACGACCGGAAAGCAAAAAGTTAGATTATATAAAAAAAGGGTTGGTTTCTTTGTTAAATGGCATATCAACCTTTGTAGGTTATTTAATGCCAAAGATATTCACCTAGAAGAACAGTAGAGGTACTATTTAACCCATAGCTGGAAGGATAAGGGGTTTCATACCTTTCCCAAGGCTATTTGCCCGAAAGTGAACGTAATAGCACGACTGGAGTACGAACTCGCTTACTACGATTAGGCAGTCCATCGCTTTAATCATTACACCACAAGGACACCCCTATATAAAAAAGGCATGTACTCAATAAGAATTGAATACATTGATCGAATGATTTGGCATTCTTGACAAGATTATTAACCATCTCAGGCGATCAAGTTTACTTAATTAATTTGGAATCATCGCAGAAAGACTGGGTTACTCAGTGAGGATCAAACTCGATAAATAAGTGGATCGGTCTTCAAAACTATTATGTTAATCATTTAGATATTTAGTTAATCATCATAGATGCCAATGTAATATAATGGCCGAGGGATTTCGTTTTATGCCTCTGGGTTTAGTTAGGCTGAGAACCTTTCAGCTCAGTGCATGGGTTACTTAGGTGCAACATTAACGCAGGTGTTCACGCGCGCACGGGGTCGGAGCGGACGTGTCACTCAGAGATGTCACAATAGCCTAGATGGGAAACGAGGCTAGAGAGTGCGGGGTACGTCCCGCACCGGAAGCGTGCGGAGGATTTGGAGGATTTTGAAAAAGTCAGCGATTTAGTTGAGTTCTGCCGCGGGAGAAGACAGTTGGCTTTAGTTTGCGCGCCAAAGCCAGGCCAGTGGCCTTGTGGTGGGTGCCACATGTGGTGGGTGCCACATGTGTTGGGTGGGGGGCAGATGGAAAATGATCATAGAAAGATTGTGCATTTCTCTTCCTTATGTCGAAACCATTAACTCAAAGGTAATAAAATGTTTCGTACCTGAACTAAGAAGTCGTTATGTGTTTTTCGTGTTTCGGGATTACTATGTTCTATGTAGATATGTTACACCTAGAATTACTTACTAAACTTTGTTTGGTTTTGCCAAGGTCAAAATAATGGATATCAAAACAATGAACATCAATATCCCTACGTAAGCAACTTACAATACGAAAACTAGTTTGTTCTTCATTACTATACAGTTGGAATACATGATTGCTCAAATATGGTTAAATTTTTCTTGGTTTCTTGTTTAATGGCATATCAATCTTCGAGGGTTATTTAATACCAAAACCATGCTTGTAGAAGAACAATAGTGGTACTATTTAACCCAAAATTAGATGGGTAAGGGGATTCGTACATTCCCCAAAGTGAATATAAGAACGCGATTTCAGTTCGAATTTGCTTGCTTTCTACGATGTCACTGCCCAACAAGTTAACCACACCAACTCAGAGACTCTTTCTTGCCACATTACAATTATATTGGTTCGCATATGTCCTCCGTTAATCTCCGGCCTGGATCTGCCAACAATATGGAAATGGAATCAGATCAAGGATATTAATCTGAACGCTTTTCCGCACTCTCCCGGAAATCATGCATCAAAATGTAAAACCCAACACCTAACGTAGTTATCTTTGACTCTTTCAATGCAAACGTTGTCATTGGATGATGATTGAAATAATCCTACTTTTTACTGTTACAGCGATAATATTTTATTGCGATTTTTCTCTTAAATTTGGATTTTATTCCTTACGAGAGAAGAGTTTATAAGCTTTCTATCTGAACAAAGTAACAAGTCGATCCTATCAATTTTTTTGGTGACATATTGACTTTGGCATTATAATAATTTTGGAGGCTCTGACAGCAGTAATCGAAGAGGAAATAAGAGCCAATTGCTTTCATTTGGCCTCAAGTATTTTAAAGTTATATTGGAAGAATCTACATGTTGGTTGTGAGGATTAATAACGTTATCTAGTCTGTCTGTAGGCGAAAGCGACGCATGCGTTGGACTTTTATTTTGAAGCACTCACTTATTAACTGCTGTTGTATGTACGAAGGCATACAAGGGATACATATGGCCCACCGTTGGGAATTTTCCTTTGGAGATGAGAAAAACAGGGGGAAAAGACAACGCAGGTTGTTTAGTACTTCTTGCGAATATACCAGCTCTGACGAATTTCTGCTGGATGGCATAGAAAAGAAAAACAGAAGGCATTGGTTTCTAAGCAAACTCAGATAAAACTGAGTTCATGAATTTTACTTGTGCCATCTCCTTTAAATGTAAGGTTCGGACATTAGTAAACCAGCTCATATACCTCGGTAGCAATATCACATCAACTGAAAGCAATATCAACATACGCGTAAGTAAAGCAGGGACTGCCATTGACAGGTTAATGACAATGTGGAAATCTAATCTCTCTGAAATAAGAAAATCGAAATTGTTTCAGAAGAATGCGACATGTCGTTGTGAACAAATTCTCGTAGCAAAAACTTAAAAAACAGAATCTGTATGACCACTTGCCCCCTATCTAAGAAAACATCCAAGATAAACATAACACTCTTCGCGCTACTGGAGAAGTAAGGAGTGACTCATTATAGACCTTCTCCTGTAGAGTACTACACATGGACACGCCAGCTTTTTCCAATCAGGAAAGATTTATCTTTATCAGCTCGATTTGGACAATGGATACCATCTAGAGGACTTACCAAGAGCAATTGCAGACAAGTAATGATGGCAATTAATGAGGCATTAAGATGATGATGATGATGTCTAGCATCTATTATAGAGAACTTCTTGAAAACTCATGTCCTGAAATATTTGGAAATATGTTTCAAGAAAATTTGACCACTTTCGAAAGCTGAAAGGTCGTTTAAATTTTACAGAAGTAAAAAAAAAAAATAATGTATGAAAAATGTATCAAAAAAGTAATAAAAAGTCGGATAAGAGACAACAAACGGTTTAAACTGAAATTGCAATAGGATTTTTTGCTTAAGTTAATCATTTGAACTAGAAAAAAAAACTTATTCAAAGCAACGAAAAGAAACTGAATACTTCCAAAACATTATTATTTAAATCCTTTAGCCTGATAATTGCCGAACATTGTCTCTCGCTATGTGTCTCGCTTGGTAAACAAGTATCGATCTTATTGTAAATGTATTTATAAGCAAGTATATTTCGTTGGTTAGTTTTTAATGGCATATCGACTCTTGAGGGTTATCTAATGCTAAATCTAGTATATATATATATATATATATATATATATATATATATATTTGTGTGTGTGTGTGTGTGTGTGTGTGTGTGTGTATGTGTGTAAGCGAATTATTTGTAGGTAAATACTTTTGTTGATAAGCGAATTTTTACAGCCCGAGACAAAATTTGAAAGGCAAATTTTGCTTCACAAGTAGATGCTTTGTCTTGTTTCGTAGATACATCCTCTACTGCTAGATGGAGGTTTGCACATATTTTGTCAGTTTAGATATCCACACTTTCTACCATTAAGGGTACATTTACAGTTCTTGTTTATACTTACGTGTTGCTTAGTTTTTGCTAAATCCTTTTCCTTTTGGGGGGGGTGATTTTATTCTTGATGTTGGTATTTTTAGTCGAATTTTTTAGGAGCTACTTGAGTATGATTTATTTTGGATTGGTTGAAAATTCACTTTTGGCTGCTTTAGAATATTGTTATATAATTACAGAATGATTTTTTTATATTATCATTTTTATTGGTTATATCTCATCATTCGGTTTAGTTAGGCTTACAACTATTCGGCTTAGTGCACGTGCAGGGGCACAGATTGAGCGCAGGTGTTCATGCTCATGCGGGGAGGATGTGACAATCACAGATGTTATAATAAAAATCCCGCAGAGGAAATAGGACAGGGGATGTGAATGACGTCATGCCCGGAAGCGATGGACTGAGGATTTTGGGTAATTTTTGAAAAAAAGCAGTTAGTTGAGATTTGAACCAAGAGGAGGTTAGTTGATTTTTCGGACCTGGGCGAGGCCAGTCCATTTGGGGACTATGAGATGCGCCGCGCGTTGTTGGGTCAGATGAAACAGTCGGCATAGTAAAAAATGTGTGTCTCTCTCTCCTCGTGCCAAAAAACCTAAAAGTCAAGAAGGTAACAAAAGTTTCGTACCTGAACTATAGAGAGTCGTCAGTGTTTCGAGTGTTTTTCGGATTCCTATACATATGAACAATTTCACGTATTCATATATCTGGATATGCAACAATATGTTGTGATTTCACATTATTTCCTTTAGTGCTAGGTCTTAAGTTCGCGATATGGGTTTTCCAGAGATACCTCTTTTGGGAATTGGTGGGCAGATCAGTAATCTGTACAATCTTTCCTTTACGGTAGCAAGAGTATCGGTGAGTTATGTGAGTATCACACACACACACACACACACACACACACACACATATATATATATATATGTATAATGATAATAAATAAATATATATTATATATATATTTAGGAGGTGCCCGTGGTGTTAAGTAGGTGTCCGTGGTGTAATGGGTATCGTCATAGGGAATGAACACGGCGACGCGAGTTCAAATCCTGGACGAGACTGATTGCATTTCACATAGCACTAATACCCTTGGGAAAGGTATGAATCCAATTAATCTCCCTCTAGCTATGGGTAAATAGTAGGGAAGACTGGGTTCTTCAGCCTTGGTGAGGCAACTAGACTAGGAGAAGGAAAACTCTGAAATCAAACCTGTTAAACTCCGCTTAAAAATTGACCTTGTGTCATATCCTGCCCGAGCGGAGGGGTTGGTAAATAGGATTATATCTATATTTGATTCATGCATAATATTTTTCTGCGATCTAATGTATATATGATCATTATTATCACAATAGCCCGATCATAGATATTGGGCACTCTCCATATTATATTGCACTTGGTTCGACGCATAACCACATAGTGATTTTCTGACGACCAATACTCTCATAATATATATATATATATATATATATAATTAAGATAAAACGTAAAGAAGAAAAATGTGTAAAAAGTACTCGATGCTACTAAGGCAGATCAGATACAAAACCATTTAAATCTGTTACTTTCGGTTTCTTGTTAATCATGCTATCATCAGACGGAAATAGAAAAAGTGGCTAACCAACCCTAATTAAGATCATGCCATATTAGAACAACCTCACTCCATAAATACGGCTTTTTCTCATATCTCACATTTTATTATCACATGAGAATTAAAAAATTTCATAATATTTATATATATATATATATATATATATATATATCAAAAGTTATATCATTGACATTGAGCCCTATTAAATATTACTGCAACATTTGTGCCTCCATAAACTCACCAAATGAGCTACTAAGAAAGATAAATATCATTAATCTATATAAATAAAAATGTAAATGCTTGTTACTAACCGATAATCTCCAGTTTTATACCACTAATTGGTTTAAATTTTTCTGGGAGTATTTTATTCGAATTCAGGAGTGCTTTTATATACTTATTATCTAAAAATATTGATAAGTCGTTTTTCTCCGAGAAAAGCCGAACACGATTTATGAAGGTAAACATTACTTTCGTTTTCCAAGAATTTTAGACGTGATTTTTTTTTCTGGATTATCACTTTTCTTTTTTTCTTTTTTTTTTTTTCGGTTAACTTAAACAGAGACAATAAACTTTAACCTATATTTCGTTGGTTCAGTAGTAAGTAATTTTTTTTATTCTAACGAATTGTTTACAAAATATTTTCCTTTTTTTTTTTGTTGTTTAACTTCAACGAAAGACATCCATTAAAAAGTTTTTTTACTTAAACCATATTTCGTCCGTTCAGTAGTTACGAATTGTTTACTAAATATCTAATTTTCTTTTTTGTTGTCTAACTTCAACGAAAGACATTCCTTAAAAAGTTTTCTTTAGTTTTATTATTATTATCGATAAGACACTAAACTTTAAACCATATTTCGTAGGTCCAGTTGTAAGTAAATGTCTTTTTATTCTAATAACTTATTCTTAAACATTTTCTTCATTATTGATATCCCATTTATTTTGTTGTTTAATAATTATTTTATGGTGTGCGAATTATCATGTTGCGAAATATTAACCAGCCCAAGCTTTGTGATGGCACACGTCTTTTAGTAAAAAAATTGATGAACAACATCATAGAAGCAAAAATTTTGACAGGGCCTTTCAAAGGTGAAGATGTCCTCAACCGCGAATTCCTATGATTCCAACAGATATGTCATTTCAATTTAAGAGATTGCAATTCCCAATTCGATTAGCATTTGCAATCACGATCAACAAAGCACAGGGACAATCTTTAGAATTGTGTGGCTTATATTTACACACTGATTGCTTCTCACATGGGCAATTATATGTTGCCTGTTCCAGAGTTGGCAATCCAGACAATATCTTTATCTACACAGAAAATGGAACAACCAACAATATTGTGTATCCACAAGTATTGGAAAATTAAACTTATTAGAAACATACATTTTCTTCTTTTTTTCCCATTTAAACAAACTGAGCCACAGCAACGCGTGGCCGGGTACAGCTAGTATATATATATATATATATATATATATATATATATATATATATTAATGATATCTATCATTCTTACGAGCTCAATTGGTGAGTTTATGGAGGCCCAAATGCTGCAGTAATATTTAAAAGGGCTCAATATCAATGATAGAATTTTTGAGTAAAGCATGGAACCTTCGGTCATAGACACGACTATCTAATATATATATTTATATATACGTACATGAAACTGATCAACTATTTTAAAAGTTATTTTTAGACTCCCTTAAAAAAAATTTTCTTTATAAATGATTCTATATATATATGTAAGTTTGATTGAATTATAAAGACACGTTGTCTATATAATTTCAAATGGATCCTTTCAAGTTTCCGGAAAACTGCTTTGGTTTTCGGTTGGGGTTGGTAGATGAAAATTTCCGAAATTGTCCCGGGCACTCCGGACCCTTCCTCGGCTACCATCAGGGGTTATGCACATGTAAACAATTTTAGAAAACACATCTACGAACTCCAACCTAAAACCAAAGCACTTGTCAAGAAAAACGAAAGGATCCAAATAAAATTATATACACAACATGTGTCGTTATTATTGAATCAAACATGTTTAAATGAACGATTGCTGTCCAGCTATATATATATATATATATATATATATATATATATATATATATATATATATTATAACAGTGTTGGTTGTCACTAAATTACTTTCTAGGTTTGTGGCGAACCAACTGCAATATAATATGGAGAGTGCTCAATATCTAGAATAGAGCTATTACATAATAATAATAATAATAATAATAATAATAATAATAATAATAATAATAAACAAATATATATTAGATTTATATATCTAATTCCATGGAATTTAGACTGCAACCCCTAAATTTCATGGAGTATTTATAAATCAACAATCATCAGGTAGTTAATAAAATGAAATGAATCGAAAATCGAAAAAATACAGTCGAAAACCGTCTGGATTTTGTTGGAATCTTTCGGCGTGATTGTAAGTGTGTGAGTGTGTGGGTGTGCGCGTGTGTATGTGTGGATTATGGTTGCGTGTTATTGTGTGTGTGTACGTGTGGGTGTCATATAGTATATGTAAAGATACAAATGCGGCGGGTTGTTTTTACCGCTGTGGGAGGTGCCCGTCGTAGGAAATGGACACGGCGATACGAGTTCAAATCCTGGACGAGACTGATTGCATTTCCCATAGCATTAATACTCTTGGGAAAGGTATGAATCCAATTATTCTCCCTCCAGCTATGGGTAAATAGTAGGGCAGACTGGGTTTTTCAGCCTGGGTGAGGCAACTAGTCTAGGAGAAGGAAAACTCTGAAATCAAACCTGCTGAACCCTGCTTAAAAATTGACCTTGTGTCATATCCTGCTCAAGCGGAGGGGTTGGTTAATATATTTTTTTACCACTGTGTGTGTGTGTGTGTGTTTGTGTGAAAAAAAGAGAGAGAGAGAGAGTGTGTGTGCTTATATTTACCCAGCCCCTCCGCTTTCCCAAGGGTATTAGTGCTATGTGACATGCAATCAGTCCAGGATTTGAACTCGTGTCCAATTCCTGCGACGATAAACATTACAGAGAGTGTGTGTGATAGAGGATGGGAGAGAGATTGTTTCAATTATTATTGCGGCTTCAAACCATCATATGTCATACAATTGCGAGGAAAATATATAAATTAAGATATAAATCATTTGAACGTGTCATTTGAGAATAATCAAGTTTAGTTATTTTGGCAGTGAACGACTCTTGAATTCTAGAATACATGAAGTCTTCGAGGCTCTTTTGGGTAGCTGCTTATTTGTTGAAGGCTTTCTTTTGTAGAAAGTTTTCGAGGTTCTAAGAAAAGTGGGGAGAAATGTGGAGAGTTGTCTGGATGTGGCAAAGTTTCAAAGACAAGTTCGTTCAAATTCTGCAATGTTATTTAAGAGTTATACAGTCAGGAGTTGTCATGGAGAGGGATTCCATGAGCCAATATTAGACAGAATCGTTGTAGGTTCATTCTATCGATTTCCTGGAAATACGAGGGTCCTTCAATAAATTAGGAGAATTTTGTCTAAGGTGTTGCCAATAAGAGGCATTGTCAACACTTCCACCTTTTTCATACACATCAATGGTGGTGGGTTCTTTCATGTTCCTGAAGAATGTCAATATGACCTTCCTTACTGACCTCTGCGGTGGGAACTTTTTGTTTACCGGAGTGTCAGTTGATTTCCATTCTGCAGACCGTCTTTTCGACCCAGGCATATGGTGAAGAAACCGAGTTTAGCCCATTTGTCAACATTTTTACCAGCACATATCTCTTCGCTCATATTCCAAAATTTTTTATTAATTGCACGTGGTTTGCAAGTCTAAACCACCAAAAATTGGATAACATACCCCTGTTCAAGCCGGGACCACTCTGTTTTATTTGCTACCATTTTGAATAGCTTCAAATCAAATATTTCAACGAGATTAAAATGTGTGCTTGAAAATATATTGATAAAATGAAAGAAAACGATTACAAGCTAACAAAGGAAATAAGCAGACGGTACTCCGCACAAACAATTACGGACGCCGACAACGCCGATGACATAGCGCTTCTGAAAAATACACCCGCCCAAGCCTAAGCCCTGTTACATAATCTCCAAGGTGGAGGTGCCCGTGGAGTAATTGTTATCGTCGTAGGAAATGAACACGGCAACACGAGTTCAAATCCTGGACGAGACTGATTGCATTTCACATTGCAATAATACCCTTGGGAAAGGTATGAATCCAATTATTCTCCCTCCAGCTATGGGTAAATAGTAGGGCAGACTGGGTTTTTCAGCCTGGGCGAGGCAACTAGTCTAGGAGAAGGAAAACTCTGAAATCAAACCTGTTGAACTCCACTTAAAAATTGACCTTGTGTCATATCCTGCCCGAGCGGAGGGGTTGATAAATAGGATAATCTGTAACAAGCAGTTACAGGCATATGCCTTTATGTAAACGAACACAAGACGGAATATATGTGCTTTAATCAAAGAGGTGACATCTCCACGCTAAACGGTAGCTCTCTGAAACTAGTAGACAAGTTCAACTACCTAGGAAGCAGTGTCTCATCATCCGAGACAGACATCAACATGCGACTAGCAAAGACATGGACAGCTATCTGTAGTCTATCGGCCATATGGAAGTCAAACCTAACCGATAAAATGAAGCGCAGTTTCTTCCAAGCAGCGTTTGTGTCGATACTGCTGTATGGATGCACTACATGGACGCTAACTAAAAGACTGGAGAAAAAGACGGCAACTACACAAGAATGCTGCAAGCAATAGTGAACAAGCCCTGGAGGCAGCAGCCAACAAAGCAGCATCTATACGGCCACTTACCACCTATCACGAAAGCTATCCAAGTTAGACGAACCAGATATGTGGGGCACTGCTGGAGAAGTAGTAAGGGGTTCATAAGTGACGTACTCCTGTGGACACTTTCACATGGACGAGCAAAGGCAGGATGACCAACTAAAACCTACATACAACAGCTCTGTGCTGATATAGGATGTAGCCTAGAAGTCCAACCGGAAGCGATGGACGATAGAGAAGGGACCGGGAGAGGGTCAGGGATATCTGTGCTGATATTCCGACATGATAATTTAAAGTTTATATTTATTAGAAAAAATTCTAAGAAAAATTTATTTTGCTTTTTAAAAAAATCCACTTAATTATTGAATGAGCCTAATAGATAGATAGATAGATAGATAGATTCTCCTAAGATACTGAGTTACCCTCGTATAAATTTCCTGTGCTTACATTCAAGAAATTGGTACCGATAATTCCACTTGCCGACTACCTATAACGGACTTACAGCTTCTTTTGATACATCGTTGAATTTTGCTATAAAAGATAATATAATATTAATCATATTCATCTATAATATTAATTATATTCATCTAATCCAGAGTTTCACTTCGGGCTCTGTATCAGTTCCTGGTGGGGCATAGGAGTTATGAAGAGGCGATTAATGTTGTGAGGGGGTGTCGACTAAAATCATTTCGTTGGGGTGGGGGACGTTTAGATGTGTAAATTCTGATATCATCATCAGGCAAATATAGTGTGACATTATAGGTGGCATCCGTTTCTCTCTCTGTGTGTGTGTGTGTGTGTGTGTGTGTGTGTGTGTGTGTGTGTGTGTGTGTGTGTCAGAGAATCCCTTTGTCTGCTTTGGCGCAAAACCCACACAAAGGTCTTGCGCGCGAGATATCCCACGAGACCAGAAGGACGAGGGAAGGAAGGTCCCAGAGATCAGTCGGCAGGAGGGGTCAGTCAAGAGAAGGACGCAATCAGCAGAAGGGATCAGAAGAGACCAGTCGACAGAACAGTTCAGTCAAGAAATGAGAGTCGGGCAGAGAGGAGACCAGTCAACAGAAGTCAGAAAGGCGGCTGCTAGGACCTATTGATGTACAGATGCCGGGTTGACCAAGTAAGCATTGCTAGTGGCTTTGTGAGAGTTTTCATTCGAGTACACGCTCGCGTTAGCTCACAGAATGCACAAAAAGTGTCACAGACTTCCCCCTCTTGCACTTGAAGCTAACTCAAGCTCGTGTTTGTTTGTTCTTTTCCACCCTCCCGGTTGTGTTTTGCGTATCTGTAAAGAAATGTGAAATACCCCTGGCCGGAGATGAGAAAAACCACGAGATGAATCACTGGCCATTACTTGTTTAAGGAAGCTGAGATAGTGGGGTTGGCCGGCGATATATTGGCACGACAGAGAAGGAAAGAACAACATTGTCAATTGACGCTAAAAGCAGTGGTTACCACCAGATCACATAAGTTAAGCAACGACGAGCCTTTTCAGTATTTAGATGAGTGGCCACTTTGTAAGCAAAATATAAGGTTCTTTTTTCAGAGTAATAATTCTACATTTAGTAAGCATGAAATAATGAGCTTCTCTAACCTTACGAGTCGGAAGTTTTAGTGCCCGAACATGGAGAAGTTTTGTAATATACTGACATAGCAAGTGACGAGGATGAATTTAGCGGATTAAATGCGGTCGCAAGATAACATCAACAAAGAGGAGAAAATAAAGGAGTATGGCGAAGAATATGATTTATTGCCTATGGATAGAGTGACAGATTTTTCCGTTCTGAGATAAGATCAACAAATTACCGGAAAAAAACGGAAGTATGTAAGTTTCGATAACCAGCCATAAACAGAAAATACGTGAGGCGAAGTGGATGTTCATATTCCGAATGAGACTTGAAAAGACAATGTAAGGTCTATAATTTTGGACTGAAGGCAGAGATCCGCTGGCCTCTCAAGCGAAGGGGAAGGTCCGCTAGTCACCCAAGCAAACCTGTCGGCTCCCCCGTGTGTGCTCTCCGGTCGTCGCACTCCTTCACAAAAAGGGTCTCCGTCACAGAAGAAATACATGTGTGAACTCTCGCTGACTGTATTCCTACTTCACACAAACGTCGCTGTCGAAGAATAAAAATATAAATTATATTTTTATATATGTTCGAGTTTTTCGTTGTTTGTCCAGCGGTATAATATACGATAGTTTGTCATCTCTGTACACTCATAACTTCAAAGAATTTATAATGAATATCAACAAAGCGCTAGGCCAGTTATAGAATATTTCTGGATTTCACTTTATGCTGATCGCTTTTCTCGTTGGGAATGGAAGTAGTCTCTTCATTCATTCTTTTAACAGAAAAAAAGAAAAATATTTTTTAATACACTATATTACTAAAAGTAGTTACCGTATATTCACGAGATTCCGTCATGATTGACCACCTAATTTTGAGCTTGTGGTATAACGGTTATCATCAAAGCAAATTAACACGATGACCCGAGTTCAAATTGTGGATGAAGCTGTTTGGATTTCACACAGGGCTAATACCTTTGGGAAAGATATGAATCTAACTATTTTCCTTCGCGTTATTAGTAAAAAGACTTCAACCTTGCCATGGCAACCAATCATGGAGAAGTAAACTCTGAATTCAAACCCATTAAATTCTGCTTAAATTTTTTTTAACTTGTGACGCATCATGCTCGTGTGGAGGGGCTAAGTAACCCCCTAATTCTAAGCCACCAAAAATGTTCATATAATACATTGCATGTAATGATCGACGGTAAGCTTCAACATTTCAAAAACATATCTCGTGTAATAAATGACCCTTTGTCTTTGTGTTGAAGAATTGGTCTTAAAATATCGTTCATTACAAGAGTATATGTAATATATAGTTCATCACATGGAAACTTTATCCTTGCAAATATGAAATACTTTCTTATTTGTTATAGATACTTCAGTTTCCTGATCCTCTTTGAGTCAAAGACTCAACAGGCACCAACAGGAATCTGATTAAAGCAACTTGTGGGTGGGTCTTTGGCTACTATATATATATATATATATATATATATATATATATATATATATATATAATATTGTGTTTTTGGTACATGAAAATTTATATAAACAAATGAATAATGAAATCATTGGTTAAAGGGAAACTATTTCATTTTAAAACAATAAAACAGCGAGGGCCCTTTCGTCCGGCACTTGTCAAGCATAGTCACCGGAAAAATAATTAAAAACAGGGAGTAAAACAGGGGTGAAAAAATATTTAAGTCACCCCATTCTCCAACACTTCACCTAAAATATTTAACATATGACTGCTTAATTGTCTGCATAGAGGGGGGCGATTTATAGCGATATAAATTCGGTCAGACAAATTTTATATGATCGATAACTTATCGATAGCAGTCCAATAATCCTTTGTAAACAATAACAGCTCCAAGTAAACATTCCTAATGCAGTTATATGGTATCAAGTATTCCTTTCTGAGACAAATAGTCTGTAAACTAATGATTTACACACAGTTTTATTCTCTCATGTAACTTAGGATAATAATCCTTTGTAAACAATTATAGCTTCAAGTTACTCTACTCAATAAAAATAATTTGCACAACTATATGGTTTTAAATCTTACTGGCTAATGTTAATGAATTGATAACTGGAACCCTAACGTGTACTATCACTTTGGGTTGGAGTGGAGCTGGGAGTAATGCACTCATGTAAATTATTGTATCCTGGACACATAAGATGCGCTCAGTGTAACGATTATCGTAGCAAATGGAGTCTGTGATCCAAATTCAAATCCTGGGCGCAGCTATTTGCGTTTCACTATGCGGTAATGGGAATCGATAGAATTCATTTATCTCCCCTGGCTATGGGTAAATAGTAAGTCTGGCCGTATTTATTAGCCTTCTTTACGTAACCAGTCTGGGAGAAGGAAAATTCAAACCATGTTTGTTCAACTTAAAAATTGAGTGTTGTATATTCTCTCTCTGAAGAAGGTTTTGAGTAAATATATTCTAAAGACAAGTGAAGCAATTATTGAAAAGGTAAACTAGTCAACAATAAATTAGTGGGCACCATATATTTTTATCTTTGTACCATACATAGTTAAGCTTGATATTCATATTCCAGAAAACCGATTGTCTTATTGTCGAGTAATGCTTAAAGCAATTAAATAAGAGTTGTGCTGAAAAAGTATCGAGACAGAAGCCGTATTTACCAAGAAAGAAATGAACAATAAAGAAATGGTAATTTTCTTCAAAATTTGAGCTATTTTCTAAAAGTATCGAGACTGAAGCTGTACTTACCGAAACAGAAATGAACAATGAAGAAACGTTAATTTTTTTCAAAATTTGAGTTATTCTCAAAAAGTATCGAGACTAAAGCTGTATTTACCGAGACAGAAATGAACAATAAAGGAAACATTCATTTTCTTCAAAATCTGAGCTATTTTCAAAAGGTATCGAGACTGAAGCTGTATTTACCAAAACAGAAATTAACAATAAAGGAAACGTTCGTTTTCTTCAAAAAACCAGATGGTCGAAAAAGTAACAAGACTGTAGCTGTATTTGCCCAGACAGAAATGAACAATGAATGAAACGTTAATTTTCTTCAAAGTACCAGGCATGTTCAAAAAGTATCGAGAATGAAGCTGTATTTTCCCAGATAGAAATCTCTAATATAAAATCTAATACATCAGCATTAAATCTTTTCTCGGGAAGACTTGCATGGAACTTGCATTGATTTCCCTTAATACTCGGCAAACTTTAATGATTTATACATAGTTTTCAGAATGTAAGTGCAAATATTCCAGGTGACGTATTCTAATTGCTCAAGGCAGGAAGGCAATAGTATAATCAGTTTGTCTAAGTAGATTAATGGATTAGAATGTCTCTGTCTGTTTCTCGTCTTCATGTTCATTACTTAAACATCACGTAAAAGTTAGACACTTTACAAGATGACGTTTCATTCTGAAACACCAACAGACATCTGCATGACTGGTCGAGTGAAACTACAGGACTTTATTAATATGATAGATTTATATAAGATTTGTGTTAATCCAAAATAGAATCGAGATTGAAGCTATATTTACCAAGAAAGGAATGAACAATGAATGAAACGTTAATTTTCTTCAAAATACGAAGTATGTTCAAAAAGTATCGTGATAACGGCGAATTCATGAGAAAGGAAAAAGTCAAACACATGATCACAGAAAAAAACTTTACTCCATTACCGTATTTAAACTTCCTAATAAATTGGTTTCAAATCAGAAAGAAGGGGAAAATCAAAGTATATATCATCATCACAGAGCTGCTGTACGTATGTTCGATCTGGTCGTCCTGCTTTTGCCCGGCCATATCTGGGGGTCCATAGGAGTACATCACTTATGAGCTCGTCCCTGCTTCTCCAGCAGTGTCCTGCAAGTCTAGTTCGTCTAACTTGGATAGTTTTCGTGATGGAAGGCAAGTAGCCGTATAGTTGGTACCTCGTGGGGTGTTGCCACCAGGACTTATTCAATATTGCTCGCAACATTCTTATGTAATTGAGGTCAAGCTTTTTTTCCAGCCGTTTTGTTAGCGTCCAAGTAGGGCATCCATATAGAAGTATCGACACGACTGCTAAATTGACTGTGCAGTACATCCTGCCTCTGAAAAAGGAGTTGGGTAAATATATTCTCAAGACAAGTGAAGTTATAGTTAGAAAGGCAACCTAGTCAAAAATAAATTAGTGGGCACCAGATATATTTATCCTTGTGCCATTCATAGTTAAGTTTGATGTCTATATATAAGCAGGTTGCCTTAATGTAGAGGAATACTTAAAGCGTTAACATAAGAGTGTGTTGAGAAAGTATTGAGACTGAGTCGGTATTTACCAAGTCAGAAATGAACAATGAATGAAACGTTCATTTTCTTCAAAATGCGAGCTGTGCTAAAAAAAAGTATTTAGACTGAAGCTTCATTTACCGAGACAGAAATGAATAATGAATGAAACGTTCATTTTCTTCAAAATGCGAGCTGTGCTAAAAAAAAGTATCGAGACTGAAGCTGCATTTACCGAGACAGAAATGAACAATGAATGAAACGTTCATTTTCTTCAAAATGCGAGCTGTGCTAAAAAAAAGTATCGAGACTGAAGCTGCATTTACCGAGACAGAAATGAACAATGAATGAAACGTTCATTTTCTTCAAAATGCGAGCTGTGCTAAAAAAAAGTATCGAGACTGAAGCTGCATTTACCGAGACACAAATGAACAATGAATGAAACGTTCATTTTCTTCAAAATGTGAGCTGTGCTAAAAAAAAGTATCGAGACTGAAGCTGCATTTACCGAAACAGAAATGAACAATGAATGAAACGTTCATTTTCTTCAAAATGCGAGCTGTGCTAAAAAAAGTATCGAGACTGAAGCTTCATTTACCGAGACAGAAATGAACAATGAATGAAACGTTCATTTTCTTCAAAATGCGAGCTGTGCTAAAAAAAGTATTTAGACTGAAGCTTCATTTACCGAGACACAAATGAACAATGAATGAAACGTTCATTTTCTTCAAAATGCGAGCTGTGCTAAAAAAAAGTATCGAGACTGAAGCTTCATTTACCGAGACAGAAATGAACAAGGAATGAAACGTTCATTTTCTTCAAAATGCGAGCTGTGCTAAAAAAAAGTATCGAGACTGAAGCTGCATTTACCGAAACAGAAATGAACAATGAATGAAACGTTCATTTTCTTCAAAATGCGAGCTGTGCTAAAAAAAGTATCGAGACTGAAGCTGCATTTACCGAGACAGAAATGAACAATGAATGAAACGTTCATTTTCTTCAAAATGCGAGCTGTGCTAAAAAAAAGTATCGAGACTGAAGCTGCATTTACTGAGACAGAAATGAACAATGAATGAAACGTTCATTTTCTTCAAAATGCGAGCTGTGCTAAAAAAAAGTATCGAGACTGAAGCTGCATTTACCGAGACAGAAATGAACAAGGAATGAAACGTTCATTTTCTTCAAAATGCGAGCTGTGCTAAAAAAAAGTATCGAGACTGAAGCTGCATTTACCGAAACAGAAATGAACAATGAATGAAACGTTCATTTTCTTCAAAATGCGAGCTGTGCTAAAAAAAGTATCGAGACTGAAGCTGCATTTACCGAGACAGAAATGAACAAGGAATGAAACGTTCATTTTCTTCAAAATGCGAGCTGTGCTAAAAAAAAGTATCGAGACTGAAGCTGCATTTACTGAGACAGAAATGAACAATGAATGAAACGTTCATATTCTTCAAAATACGAGATGTATAGAAAAAGTAGCAAGACTGTGGCTGTATTTATCAAGATACAAATGAACAATTAAGGAAATTTTCATTTTCATCAAAATATGTGTCGTGTTGAAAGCGTATCGAGATTGAAGCTGTATTTAACGTGACAGAAATAAACAATCAAGGAAACGTTCATTTTCTTTCTGGTATTTTGAGTCAATGAAGAAATTGCTAAACTGTAGCCCATCTCAAGATCTGATATTTAAGTCACTCCCCATGTTACTAATTATCTACCTTTCCTTAAAAAATCTACAACATGTGAGAACGTTTTTCGCCGCCCCACTACCAACCGAGAGAATTCCCGTGATTTAGCCCTTGTTGTGAGTCACAAAACCGACTATCAAAATTATTAGGTGGTGGGCTGTGGCTACTACATTACAAGAGGAAGAAGAAATTTGAAATTGCTTATGATCATTTCATAGTCTAGTAGGTTAGCCACCATATTACAGGGGTTCCTCAGGAGAAGTCAAAGTTTTAGATTTGACCTTTTTTTGGTCTTTTTTTTTTAAACGACGAGTCGGACGAGTTTTCAAACTTCAAACCTTTAGAAGATCCTTTTAGGGGGCTTCAACAATAATGCAAAAGATGTATGGTGTTTATGGCCTTTTTGGTTGGGTTTGGGGTGTTACAACATACAATGAGAAAAACTTCATTTAAAACAAGACAAACAAGAAACATCTAAAATTTAAACAATTTTTAGAAAAACAATAAAGCGTCAACTTGGATTTGAATGTTCAGAAGTTCCCTTTTACAAGTAGTAAATTTTCAAAGTGGTGGTAAGTCAGAGGTTAGGAAAAAGGGGGAAAATAGGAAAATGTTTTTAAAGAGTACTTATTCCTTTTTTCTTTTCTTTTCTTTCTTTTATGGTCAGGTAGTGGAACTAGCAGAAAAGTAGTTTCAGCTCTTAACTTGAGGGCGGATGTTATCTCTGCAGAGGTTCAAGACTCTTCCAACGAGAGTCCTAGATATTACACTAAACAATCTGATGGTGAGGCTCCAGTAGTAGTTGGAAGCTCAATCGGCTGGGGCTGTCGAATATACAGACTGTATCTTTGCTGAGTGTTAGACCCTACCCCGCTTACGAATGTCCTGGATATGAGACTAAAAAATCTGATGGTAAGGCTTCAGTAATGCTGCAACTTTGGGGAATACAGAGTACCCCTTCATTGACATCATTCCCGGATTCACTCTGGCCCGGAGGGGTAGCATCTGATAAGGTCCTATCAATGGGTCAAATAGAACTGTTTGATATTTAAACTGAGAGCAAACAAATGACTTATGCTAAACTGAATTGATATGCCATAAAACCAGACCAAACCAAATCCTATATATTTGATATAGATGTATAAAGAGGATTTGGCATTAAATAACCTACAATGGTTGATATGCCATAAAACCCAATCAAACCAAATCATATATATCTAATATATATGTATGAAGAGAATTTGGCATTAAATACCCTACAATGGTTGATATGCCATAACACCTGACCAAACCAAATCCTATATATTTAATAAAGATGTATAAAGAGGATTTGGCATTAAATATCCTACAATGATTTATATGCTATAAAACCAAGCTAAACTAAATCCTGTATATTTAATAAAAATTCATAAAAAGAATTTGGCATTAAATAACCTAAAATGGTTGATATGCCATAAAACCAAATGAAATAATCAACGTGGGAACCGAATCATAAATGCATGTTTGCCGTTTTTTCCCAGTTATTAGAACCAAGTTAAAACCTTTCCTGAATATGTCTGAGAATCATCATCATTACCATCCTGTCGTACTGATGGCATGGATTACCTTGATTCTTACACCCAACATACCTTATCTGACATCACTCTTCATAGGTCCTCTTGACAATACCTGGCATAAGAATGGAAGTTTTTGCTGGTCGGTCAATACTGGTGTGTCCGTGAGTAGAAGTCCACTGGAGAAAGACGCATATGAGTTTGTCCCTGTTTCTCCAACATTGCCCAGGAAGTTGTGTTCGTCTAACTTGGAAGATAGAAAGTAAGTGGCTGTATTGCTACTTTTTATGAGATCTTGTTTCAAGAATTTGTTTAAACTGACACGTAGCATTCTTGTATAGTTACAATCTAACATTTTCTCCAAGCATTTCATTTGAGTCTAAGTGGTGTATCCATACAGTAGTATCAGAACAGCTACAGTTTGGAAAAATTCCCATTCTATTTTATCAGAGAGATTTTCCATATAATCGATAGTTTGTCCATAGCAATACAAGCCTTCCTTATGCATAAGTGGATATCGATTTCAGTAAAATGAGATATTGCTATTGAGTTATATGAACTGGTCAACTAATTTCAGAGTTTTCCTATTAATTGTGGAGATTCCTCCATCTTGTTAAGACTGATAAATGGTATTTTTTATCTGATTTCACGTGGAAGACGATTCCTCTACTGCCTATTCCGGGCTATATAGCAAGAATTCAGTTTGGGCGGGTATATATCCGTGAATTTCTTAATCATCAACGTTGTCTGTGTCTATCACAGTTTAAGTGGGATATTATCTGCTTCTTGCCTTTTTTATGGAAGACCATTTCATTAATGGGATATTATCTGCTTCTTGCCTTTTTTTTCTGGAAGACCATTTCATTAGATCTTCTAACGTTTGAAGTAAGTAATCTAAACTGATTATAAATATATACGGTTCTAATGTATCTCTTTGTCATCCTCGATTGACAATGTCAAATAACTCGGTGTCCACATCGGGTGAGCGTACAATTGGTTTCATGTTTTAATAAAACATCATTAAAGTAGTTACAGTTCCTCTGGGAAGGTCATATGCCATCTTTCCTTTGTATATAAAATCAAATGCTTTGGAGAACGCTAAAAACAATAGTGCTGCCTCGAGATTCTTTTGCGCGTACTTCTTCGATGTTTTAACGAATATGCAGAATCTGAGGAGTCGAAGATTGATTATTCAAAAAGCTATTTTGATTTTTTCTGAGAATTTTTTTTAACTATGGGCCAGTTACAATAGAGAAGCAGAATATGATAAACGTAAACAGTTATAGCACTAAGTGATATATCTGTAGTTCTTTGGAATTTCGAGGTTGCCTTTCTTCAGAAAAGGGAGGGTATGACTTTTGTTCGTTTATCTGTTGTGTTTTGATCCTAAAGAGCCTTGCATAATCAAACAAGTATGTCATGAAATTTCGCAGCATTTCATGCTTCAGGAGATATTTTGACGAGTCGTTCTACTTTTCTACCTTCCAATTTTTTAAAAGTACTTCCTCCGTAAACTGTCAGAGTTTAACATCTGCTGGGCCATTTATACTTTCTTCACTAGGTGTACCAGCGATTTTATGAGAGTTTCGAAACTGTTTCTGGAAATGTTCTTTACACTTCTAAAGTATTTCTTCTAGGCTGCCAGCATTTAGTTTTGCTCTCGTGGTGCTTTTTTCTTCAGCAAACTTCATTTATTGTTAACGGCAATAATTGTGATTGTCTATCCTCTACAGAATTTCTGATTTTTTTTATTTGACGTTGGAGTTACTTTTTTCTTTTTCTTTTTGTTTTTGTTCTTTTTTCTTTTTGTAAGTTTTAGTTAGCTCTCCCAGGGATTTCTTCTGCGTATGCGTACTGGTGTTTGTTAGATTTCTTTTAGTAAGTAAAGATCCTTTTTTATCTTTTCTCGTTTTTCCCTATTTTTCTGCTATTGTTGATATGCATTCAGCTGTTGTTTCTAGTTGGTGGGTGACAACATTTTCATATTCATTATTTGGAGCATTTTTCTCGTGGCTTCTGAAGAGTATCAAACTTGTTTCTTATGGGCACCGTATATTAATCACATATATCACCATTGGCAAATGAGGACCATTAATATCGTAAAAAATATGTTTTTTCAGCGCAGAGTCTGGCGAATCTTTGCTGATACGATTCTGCAATCTGTAGTTAGTAGTGGAGAATGAGTCACTGTTCAAAGCGCTGTTTACCCACTTCTTGTTTATGAATATGTAATCTAGCTGTATATTTTTGCTAAGGTAAGTCCCTTCCTTTTTTTAACTTAGGATTTAGACATACAAGCATTTTCTCGAGAGAAAACTCTTGTAAATATTCATCCATTCTATTTGGAGATTTATGTGAACAGAATTTTTCATTTTACCTATATGTTATGACCGATTATTAGGGGTCAATAAATTGAGAACTCAAATTGGAAATATGAGGTGCTACACAAATGTATCCAAGTCTCTGAGGAGGGTTCTCCTTGGGTCAACGTACACGAAGACAGGCAAGGTGCTTACTACAGCTGCGGCTGCTGCTCTCTGCTCAACCAGCTTAGTTCTTGGTTAATATTCTCTTTGAGTAAGTCCATTATTCTGGTCATAGGTGAGTCACCTACAACACTATATGAGCATTAGTTTTTTCCGTGGCTGACCAAAACGTTGTGTTTGGTAATGTATCGGACAAGGGAAGATAGCTCATTATAGAAGATGATGATCTTTGTTTCACCACTGGCATTAGTGGAAGACATGAGACAAGTATTGTGCAGGGGTCACCATAAAATGCAATGCACATTCATCGAGAATGATGTATACCAGAGAATATTACACACTTTTTAATTAAAAAAAAGTTTCATTTCTATTTATTATTTGCGTTTCTATGAGTGTGCATATTTTAAAGGGCACCCTATACATTTACCAATCCCATAACCTTTCGCGACAAAAGATCAATTTTAAAGCGGAGTAAAGTTGGTTCTAATTTAGTATTTCCCTCCTCTTAGATAGGTTGCCTAACCAAAGCTAAAGAACTCACTCTGCCCTACTATTCACTCTGCCCTACTATTTACTCATAGTGAAGGGGAGATCAAACGAAGAGAAGCAATCAACTTCGTCAAGGATTTGACCTCAGGTTGCCGATATCACTTTATGTGACTAGAACTGATATACTTATCGCATATTGTATCTCTAAAGGACACTGTAGGTGTATTATAAGTGCGTTAAGATTATTTAATTTCTCTGTGATTGAGCTTAAAAAAAAGATTTAATCGATCTAAATCAGAAACTTCAGGAAACGAACTGTGGAACGGTATGTTTGAATTTTAAGTCTGTACTGTTGAAAACCTCTTGTGATTGGAAAAGAAGATAACTTTCTCCTTTTTCTTTTTGTTAGTTTTTCAAAGAATGTGCAAAACAATGACCGACATATTTTTTAACTTTTTCATATTTTCTATTTACCAACTCAGGTTTATAAACCTTGATGAGTTTTGAGGTTATAATGATTGGTGGGTTTTGTTCTGTTTTTGAGAAATATGTAATTTTTTTCCTGATATATTTTCTTCTTCTCTCAGTCGATTGCAATACTGTTTTTCTTTATCATATATTGTGTCGATGTCTGGTGTCTTACAAGCTGCTTTATCTGATATACAGGATATTCCTCCGCCAAAAAAAAAAAAAAAAAAAAAAGAAAAACCAGACATATTTCATTTGTACCAAGGATTATTTTGTTATCTGATGGAAAGAATTTTATTCTTAATAAGACGAAACAACATCGATTCTCCGTCAGATTTCTGGTTTTATCTTAATGAAAAAGTTTAAATAGTTTCTCAAAGAAAAAGCTGAGACTAGAATATGTTCTTCTGGTAGAACAATCCCTGTAGCCTTTTATGTCGACACAACAAAAATGATCTTGACAAAAATAAACTTAAAAATGTGTTCTGGCCAGCGAAACAATGATTAGGGTCGTAACAGATCATATTAGATAGATAGATAGATATGAACAGAATGAGATAGATAGATAGATAGATAGATATGAACAGGATGAGATAGATAGATAGATAGATAGATAGATATGAACAGGATGAGATAGATAGATAGATAGATAGATAGATAGATAGATAGATAGATAGATAGATAGATAGATAGATATGAACAGGATGAGATAGATAGATAGATAGATAGATAGATAGATAGATATGAACAGGATGAGATAGATATGAACAGAATGAGATAGATAGATAGATAGATATGAACAGGATGAGATAGATAGATAGATAGATAGATAGATAGATAGATAGATATGAACAGAATGAGATAGATAGATAGATAGATAGATAGATAGATAGATAGATATGAACAGGATGAGATAGATAGATAGATAGATAGATAGATAGATATGAACAGGATGAGATAGATAGATAGATAGATAGATAGATATGAACAGGATGAGATAGATAGATAGATAGATAGATAGATAGATATGAACAGAATGAGATAGATAGATAGATAGATAGATATGAACAGGATGAGATAGATAGATAGATAGATAGATAGATAGATAGATAGATAGATAGATAGATAGATATGAACAGAATGAGATAGATAGATAGATATGAACAGGATGAGATAGATAGATAGATAGATAGATAGATAGATAGATAGATAGATAGATAGATAGATATGAACAGAATGAGATAGATAGATAGATAGATAGATAGATAGATAGATATGAACAGAATGAGATAGATAGATAGATAGATATGAACAGGATGAGATAGATAGATAGATATGAACAGGATGAGATAGATAGATAGATATGAACAGGATGAGATAGATAGATAGATAGATAGATAGATAGATAGATAGATAGATATGAACAGAATGAGATAGATAGATAGATAGATAGATAGATAGATATGAACAGGATGAGATAGATAGATAGATAGATAGATAGATATGAACAGAATGAGATAGATAGATAGATAGATATATAGATAGATAGATAGATAGATAGATAGATATGAACAGGATGAGATAGATAGATAGATAGATAGATATGAACAGGATGAGATAGATAGATAGATAGATAGATAGATAGATATGAACAGAATGAGATAGATAGATAGATATGAACAGAATGAGATAGATAGATAGATAGATATGAACAGAATGAGATAGATAGATAGATAGATAGATAGATAGATATGAACAGGATGAGATAGATAGATAGATAGATAGATAGATATGAACAGAATGAGATAGATAGATAGATAGATAGATAGATAGATAGATAGATAGATAGATATGAACAGAATGAGATAGATAGATAGATAGATATGAACAAAATGAGATAGATATGTACTGATATACTTATTTACCAGTCCCTCCATACAAGCAGAACGTGACAAAAGGTCAATTTTAAATGGGGTTTTCCTTCTCTTAAAGAGACTGAGCCACCAACGCTAAAGAGCCCATTCTGTCCAACATTTTGCATTATTTGTGAACTGATTAATATATAGATCGATAAATAGATATCGTATTTACTCCCCTATCTCACAATTTTATGAAACCTCAATTTAAGCTTAATATTAAAAATTGACTCATTAGCCAAATGAGTTGAGTGTTCGCCAGTGATCCGGGAGACCGGGTTTCAATTTCAGGTCAAGACTCAAAAATGGTATTTGATTCCGCCTTGCTTAACATTCAGCATGATAAGGTAAGTATCAAGAGTAAAGTGGAGCAATCCATGGAAAGGAGTAGCGACCTCCCCTACACCTCGGTGTAGTAGCTATTGAAAAAGGAGCCATTGTGTCACCCTCGACTATGGTCACTAGCTTTACTTTGCTTTATATACGCGATACCGGCTCATTGGCTTTGTGGGTAGAGGGTTCGCTAATGTTCCGGGTGACCGGGATTCAATCCCTGGTCGAATCATACCAAAGACTTAAAAAATGGTATTTGATACCTTCTTGCTTAACACTCAGCATTAGAAGGTACGTATCAAGGGTAAAGTGGAGCAATTTTTGTATGCCACATAATACATATGCAACTATACACATATACGTGCGGAAACATAACGACGACACAATAATGACGAGCGGACACATTTCTTTAGAAAAATATACCTCTCACTTTATTGAAAGTGTTGTGTGTGAGAGGGAGCTGGAGACTGAACAGAACTGCAACATATATACCCCCACTTTTCTGGCTAGAACAGTATTTCTTTCCTGTTCAGCTGGGCTGCTCAACCGGGGGCCTGGGGGCATAGCTTCTGCTTAGACATGGTTCTCATTCCAGTATCTTCTCTCCAACTGATCTGAACTTCCAGTCGGCGGGGTTATATAATAATTTGACGTCCACTCAATTCAAACTGTCGACAGTCAAGGTTATCCCCTGGCATCCTTGACCGGATGCACCTGTTATTTACACTGGTGCATTTCTTCTTTTGACAGCTTGGCCGGGTCGGAGGTCAATATGCAACACAATCCATGGAAAGGAGTAGCGCCCTCCACTACACCTCGGTGTAGTAGCTATTGAAAAAGGAGCCATTGGGTCACCCTCGACTATGGTCACTAGCTTTACTTTACTTTATATAAGCGATACCGGCTCATTGGCTTTGTGGGTAGAGTGTTCTATAATGTTCCGGGTAACCGGGATTCAATCCCTGATCGAGTCATACCAAAGACTAAAAAATGATACTTGCTTAACACTCAGCATTAGAAGGTACGTATCAAGGGTAAAGTGGAACAATCCTGGGAAGGAGTAGCCCTCCCCTATACCTCTATTGCCCTCAAAAGCTACAGCACGGGATGGCACAGAAAGTAACTATTGAAAAAAGAGCCTTCGGGTCGCCCTCGACTACAGTCGTCAACTTTACTTTTACTTGTATACGCTAGATATCAACTTTCTGCATATAAATAATTGGGTAAGACTAGGTCTAGGCCTAGACTAACTGGTATGATTACAGTTTAATCTAATGGAAAAAATACTTTAGTAAAATTCATACACAGTTCAGCACAGTCGGCTGGGACTGTAGAATACACCGACTGCATCTCTACGAATGTCCTGATAGGACACCAGACAATGTGATAGAGAGGCTACACTAATGCTAGAGCTTTGAGGAATGCGGAGTACCCTTTCATGGCCATCACTCCCAGGTCCACTCTGGCCCGAGTGGTAGCACCTAATAAGGTCCATTCTTTTGGTCAAATAGAAGTAAACATTTAAACTGTGTGCAAACAAATGACTTAAGCTAAATTGAATTGTTAGAAATTGAACAGTTTGATTATTTAACTGTATCTAAACAAATAATGTTTGAGTGAATTGTAATTGCTACATAGCAATACTTGGAGCCATTTAACTTTGTTGACTTATGCTAAATTGAATAGTTAGAAATAAAACTTTTTTTATTATTTAACTGTATGTAAGCAAATGATTGATTTGTTATTATTAGTGTCATATTGCAATACTTGAAACTATTTAACTGTGTGCAAACAAATAATTGATAGTTGATAGAATCATCCGTATTAGATAGAAATACTTGAGAGTATTTGTCGCTGCCTCCCACCAGACACGACTTGACACAAGGTCAAAAGCCCAAAGGCCGATTAAAGTGGGGATAAGGGGGAGGGGAGGTCGGGAACGAGTCGAGACTCGAACCCTGCTGGTTTATACTGCTCATCGGCTCACTTGGTGCAATGTGAGCCTGATGAGGCAAGCAGTTTCTCGAACCCAAATGTGGGTCCGGGCACATATGCCGGCTTACGGCTTGAACTAGACACCAAGGTCTAGTGCCATACATAGATTCCTGAGAGCGTCCGAAGGACAATAATAAATGACCTTAGTCTCGTTTAAAAATGTTATCAACAAAATATATTTAGAAATCATATATCTAATATTTATATATAAAGAAGATTTGACATTAAATAACTAACAATGGTTGACATACTGTTGTATCTTGGTTCAGTAAAGGTATTCCACAGGTACAAGCCGAAGAGTTGGCAAGTCTATCAGTGAGCGATTAACGCTTTTTCCCCCGAAGTAGTCAGACACCGTCCATTTATATCTTTACCGGTGACATACTAAAAAGAGTCACTGAGTGTATAGTTCCGGTATAACACATACCATAAAAACAAAGCAAACTAAACCAGACAAGAACGAATATTATCGTATTATATTCGGTTTGGTTTCTTTGTTTGATGGCATATTAACCTTCGTGTGCTATTTAATGCCAAAGCATTGTTAAATGACAGAAGTAATACAATTTAACCCATAGCTGGTAGGATAAGTTCATGCCTTTTCCAGGAGTATTAGTGCAAAAGTCAACATAACGGCTACGATGACGACATAGCGATTCAGGCAAATACACCCAACCAAGCCGAAACACTACTGCATAGTTTGGAACAAGCCGCCCCAGGCATTGGCCTCCATGTCAATGCACACAAAACTGAATACACGTACTTTAATCAAACAGGCGACATTTCCACACAAGACGGAAGCTCTCTGAAACTGGTAGACAAGTTCACCTACCAAGGAAGCAGTGTCTCATCAACCGAAAAAGACATCGACACGTGGCTAACGAAGGCAGGGACACCTATCGATAAGCTATCGATCATATGGAAATCAGACCTGACCGATAAAATAAAACGCTGTTTCTTCCAAGCAGCGGTCGTATCGATACTGCTATATAGATGCACTACTTGGACACTTACAAAACGGCTGGAGAAAAAGCTTGACGGCAATTACACAAGAATGCTGCGAGCAATATTGAATAAGTCCTGGAGGCAACGCCCCACAAAGCACCAACTATACGCCCACCTACCCCCCCTCTCACGAAAACTATCCAAGTTAGACGAACCAGACAAGAAGAACACTGCTGAAGAAACAGGGACGAGCTCATAAGTGATTTACTCCTATGGACCCCAACATATGGCCGAGCAAAAGCAGGACGACCAGTGCGAACATACACACAGCAGCGCTGTGAGGATACGGAGTGTAATCCTGAAGACCTGCCAGAAGCGATGAACGATAGAGAGGAGTGGCGAGAGAGGGTCAGGGATATCCGTGCAAGCGGCACGACATGATGATGATGATGAAACATAACGGCGGACCTGGAGTTCGAACTCATTTACTTCAAAGCCGAAGTCCAGCCTTTATTGATTATGAGAACAATTTGATGAGTGAATAATAAATGTTCCGACGTAAATTCTAATTCGTTATCACTCCAGATGCATTCAACCCGCCTGTCCGGAGAAATATCTATTAAGAATCTTTTGTAGCTGAAAATGCGTTTGATTTAAGTTTTTAAAAATCCATTTGCACGCAATCTAATGGTTCCAAATATTGTTAAGCATTCCTAACCATTCAATTAAATACTAGTCATTTGTTTACACGCAGTTTAATGATCAAACAGTTCTATTTCAAATAATTCAATTTAGCATAAGCCATCCGTTTGAATTCAGTTATATCAGACTCACCATTAGATACAGTTTAGTGTCATATCTAGAAAACCAGTTTTTATGTGGGGTGAAAGTCTTACCCGTCTGCAGGGAATACAGTCAGTGTATTCTAAACCACGCCAACAAGGCGGGAAAACACAAAACTAACACAAATTGGTTCTCAGAGAATATAGAATCATTTTAGTTGAAATATTCCAATAACAACAAAGATGGGATTACTAGCATGAAACAATATGGGGAATAATGAAAGTAAATCGTTTGAAAACTTCAGACAATTCCAAAAACTAATATTTACGCGCTTTGAGAGTGGACAATTTTCATGTGCCGCCATTTCGCTCTTGTTTCGACAAAAGCCGACAGCAGATGACGTTTACCAAAATGTATTTAATCAAAGAGCTATTATTCTTCTGTAAAAGATTCTTCGAGTCTTGCACAGGCGACATATAAGGAAATCGATGCCTTACAGTTCAACAAAGCCACAATCCTGATTTATTAATCAAATCCTGGGGTATGTTTTGGCTTGTGCTATAAGATTTTCACAAACTGAGTATTCCATATTCTTCTTGCCTTTCTCTAACGCTATACACATGTGATGGTTTTAAAAGCAACGAGTTAGGCTTTCTAATTCAACCCTTGGTAAAGACGATGCAATCATCACGCTGAAAGTTTATTCACCCACCCTTTTTACTTCACAGCAAATAAATTCGATAAATAAATCACAGTTATGACAGAAAAGAGACTTTTTAAATCGTTGACATCATAATATATACAAGAAACCTATCCCATCAGTTGAAATAAGAGTATTTGATTCTTTAAGGATATTTTTCACAAAGCCAGAATTTTCTGCTTTTAACCAAAAATAAAACCTTAACAAAATTAATGAATTTCAATTTTTTTCTATCTGATTGACTCATTCGATCTTGATATCATTAGAAAAAACATAAAATCTAAAAGCTTACCCAGCTGCAGAAATAGTGCCCAGTCGATGGAGCATAAGATAAACTGATGGTATCCATTGAAGTAAGATAAGACTCTTCCCCAAAGGGTTGTTATGTGTATGACTTAAAACTACTCCCGGTGGTGGGGCTCAAATTCTGAAGCTCTGAGAAGTATTGAGTACCTCTTCATTGCTATTACTCCCAGGTCCACTCAAACTCTGAATAGTTGTCCCAAATATCGGTCAAATAATTCTATTTGTAAATTATTATCATTAGAATAACTAATACCATATAACTGTATACGAAGATCTCTTCAGAAACAGGGGAATTCTCCGAGGCGTAGTGGCTAAAGTGCTGAACTGCAGTCTCATATTAAGCGAGTTCGAACTCTACTCAGGCTATTACATTCACTTCCGGACTAATATTTTTGGGAAAGGTATAAACCTCCTTATCCCCCCAGCTATATGTTTAATAATATCACTACTGTCTTTCTACAAGCATGTCTTAAATAATTAAATAACCCATGTAGGTTGATATGCCATTAAACAAAGAAACCAAAGAAAACATCTTCAGAAAAAACACAAAAATGTACGCAATTCGCAAACTATTCGGCATAAAATAGCAACAGACGGGTTGATATACCGTTAAAATAAACCAAACAGTCTATTTATCACAGCTGTCCAAGCGCGCTATCACAGAGCCTAAAATAAAAGTGTGTTCCGAATATTAAAACTACGACCGGTAGTGAATCTCTATAATTGTGAATCTCTTATAATTGTTTAAGCTATAATTGTTTACGAAGGATTAGTAGCACTATTATTACTTTTACTCTGAGAGTTTTTCCCATTAGCATTAGCTGGTGGTCTTTCACTGGAGTTTGAGTTACAGCAAGTCTCCGAGCTAATACTAAACAAAGTCCTGGAGACTTATCTTCAGGAGTCTGTTTAGTATTCTGGCCGATCTCAATAATGCTATAGTCTGGTCTCCACGTTTCTTCTGATTTCTAATTCTTCTTATTATTATCATTTACTCCTTTAGAGTTTTTCACATCAGCTCTAGCTGATGGTTTTTCACTGGATTTTGAGTGACAGCAAGTCTCTTCAATTCTCCAGGACTCTTCTCAGTATCCTGGCTGTCTTCATAATGTTGTCGTTTGGATAGTCTCCGCTCGTCCGCCAACTTCCAAGTCCTCCAGGCCCTTTAATAATTCTTTAGTTACTGTACCAAAAGCACCAATCACAATTGGTATAATTGTCACCTTTATGTTCCATCGTTTATTTAATTCTCTAGCAAGGTTGAGGTACTTATCGTTCTTTTCACATTCTTTCAGTTTTATTCTGTGGTCAATAATTTTGCATATTTTCTTTTTTTGTTGATTATTATTAGGTCTGGTCTTCTAGCCGAGATTAGGGGATCCGTGTGTATGTCATAGGCGTTTATATGTGTCATTCTCTAGGAAAGATGCTGGGTTATGCATATACCATTTGTTGGTATGGTCAAATTTGAATTTCTTGCATATTTCCCTGTGGATCACCTTGCCCGCCCAGTCATGTCTACACTTATAATCCTTTTGTGCTAATTTGCTGCATTCGCTTATTTTGTAATTGATGACTTCATCTCTGTCACCGCATAGCCTACATTTGCTATTTTGTTGAGTCTTATCTATTCTCGCTTTGATATGATTGATTCTTATGGCGTTGTTTTTGCTGCTATCAGGAGAGATTCTGTTTCTCTCTTAATGTTTTCTTTCTTAGCCATGTCCAGGTTTTGTTGTGCGAGATGTTGTTTATTAGTCGTTTAAAGCGGCCATTGAGTTTGTTTTTTCCCATTTTTGTTTCCTAGTTATTGTCATTCTGTCGCCTATCGTGATGTCTGTATCGTTTCTGATAGCTGTAATCAGTCCTTCTTTGTATTTTTCCATGTAGTCTTCGAGCCGTTGTATTGATGCGTCAACGCTGTTTTCAATGCTGGCAAGTCCTTTTCCTTCCTCTTTTCTAGATACATATAGTCTGTCAACGTCCTCTCTGGAATGTAATGCCTTATGCATGGTCATTAGTTTTCTTGTTCTTTGATCCATTTGTTTAAGTTCATCTCTGGTCCACTTTAGAAAGGGTCCTGAATATCTAACGAGGTGTACAGCCCAAGTATTTATTCTTTTGATAAGGTTTCTCTAAAGAGTTTTGTCTCGAGTAGTTTTCTAATTCTCTTGAGATATTCTTTTCGAATCTTGTCTTTCATTCCCACTTGTTTGATCGTGTCAGCCTTCAAGATACCCAAGTATTTGTAGGTTTCATTTTCTCCGTGCGTTCTAATTTTGTCCTGATTTGGTAGTTCTATTCCATCCGTCAGGTGTCGTTTGCTGCTTTTCATTACTAGCATGGGACATTTTTCAATGCCAAATTCCATTCCTATGTCCTGAGTGTATATTCTAACATCGTGTATGAGAGTTTCCAGTTCTTTTTTATGTTTTGCAAATAGTTTGATGTCATTCATGCACATTAGTGATTGATCTTTTCTTGCGATCTGCTCAGTTTGTATCCGGCTGTGGATTTTCTGAGTATGGGGTTAAGTGGCATCATGGCTTTTATGAATAGTAAGGGTTATAGTGCATATCCTTGGAAAATACCTCTTTGGATCTTTTTTTCAGCTAAGCTTCTTCATCCTTATTATTATTATTATTATTATTATTATTATTATTTACTCCTTTGAGAGTTATTTTACACCAGTGACAGCTAATGTTTTTCACTGGAGTTTGAGTGACAGCAAATCTCGCCAAGTCGCCAGGACTCTTCTCAGTATTCAGGCTGATCATAATAATACTGTTGTCTGGATGATCACTGCTTGTCCTCTTATTTCTAAGCCTTCTAGTCTCTTTACCAATCCTTTGGGGATTGAATCCAGTATGCCAACAATAACCGGTGTCACCGTCATTTTCATGTTCAGTAGTTTCATTAGTTCCCTTGCAAGGTCTAGGTACTTATCTTTCTTTTCGCTCTCTTTTATTTTCAGTCCGTTGTCTGTCAGGACAGTAAAGTTCTCGACTCGGCATGTCCTATTTTTCTCGTTGACTATCACAAAGTCTTATTGTCTGGCCAAGATGAGGTGATCCGTTTGTATCTCAAAATCCCAGAGAAGTTAGTACGTCTCATTCTCCAGGAAGGATTCTTGGTTGTGCACGTACCACTTGTTTGCATGGTCAAATTTATATTTCTTGCACAATTCCTAATGGATTACCTTCCCTACCCAATCTACTCTAAGGGGGTGTCCTCGTGGAGTAATGGTTACAGCGATGGACTGCGGAATCGTAGTAAGCGAGTTCATACTCCAGTCGCGCTATTACGTTCACTTTCGGGCAAATACCCTTAAGAAAGGTATGAACCCCCTTATCCTCCCAGCTATGGGTTAAATAGTACCACTACTGTTCTTCTAGGAGAATAGCTTTGGCATTAAATAACCTAAAAAGGTTTATATGCCATTAAACAAAGAAACCAAACCAATCTACTCTTATTCTCTTTTTGGGCTATTTTACAGCATTAGTTTATTATGTGAGTTATAGATTCGTCTCGATCACTACAAAACCTACGTTTGCTATTTTGTTGCATTTTATCAATTTTTTTAAAAACCAGAAACCATATATCAACTACAAATTATTAGAATAAGACAAGAATGTTTAAAACCATACTGGAATATTCATGTGAAGTTAAAATTGTTTGCAAATAACAATTATCAATAATTACGTGAAACCAGATAATTTCTTACAAGAAAACCAAAAATGTTCGGTATTAAACACTCTAAAGAGTGTTAATTAATGTTGAAAAAAATCATACAACTTTGACACAAAAACACATCCAGCAAAGAAAAAATATTCTTCAATTCCTAAATGAGCTTGCTTGCATTTCACTTTACGTAAGTCCTCCTAGGAAAGGCATGAATCTAGTTATACCCTGGGTAAACAGAAGGACATAGTTATTTTGCCTTGTTTAGGTACACGAAGGAAAATTCTGAATTCAAATTAGTTTTAATCAGCTGAAAAATGAACTTTGTATCACAACCCTGTCTGCAGCTGAGACATTAAGGAAATAAATACTTCAAGATAATGAACGGGAGTCCCAGTACCGTAATGCCTAAAGTGCTGGACTTCGAACCTGGGGTTCGTTATTACGATCACTTTCGGACGAATACTCTTGGAAAATTATAAAACTTCTTATCCCACCCACCCCCAGCTATGGATTAAGATGTTTTATTGCTTTTATTCAACAAGGGTGGCTTTGGCATTAAATAACCAACGGAGGATGGTTTGCCATTAAGCAAAGAAATCGAACCAACAATTAATGACGTATCTTTAAAGCTTTTTATTCGACAGTCTCCCATTTTAATTTTTCTAAACGATTGGTACAACCAGCTTGAAAACGAAAGGTCAACTATTGAAGGCAAGAACAAGATTATAAGGCACCCAGTTAGAATCATTCTCATTAGCACTGGTTTGCCAGTCGATATTTCAAACCATTGCACTACATACAGTGTTAAGAGTTCGCCCAACCTCTATGGGTAAAGTAGTGAGGCAGACAAGGCTCTTTAGTTTTAATATGGCGACTGGTCTTGGAAAAGGAAAATTCTTAAATTAAACCTGTTAAACTCTGCTAAAAATTGACCTTATGTCACATCCTGCTTGTGTGGAGGGGTTGGGTAAATAAGTAGGTCCCCGTGGTAGAATTGTGATCGATGTTGGAGATGGACACGGTGACCTGAGTTCAAATCCTGGACGAGGCTGTTTGCATTTCCCATAGCGCTAATACCCTTGGGAAAGATATGAACCCATTTAATTTCCCTCCAGCTATGGATAAATAGTAGGGCAGCCTGAATTCTTTAGCCTTGACATGGCAATCGGTCGAAGAAGCAGAAAACTCTGAACACAAACCTGGATTGACCTTGTGTCTCATCCAACTCATGTGAAGAGATTAGGTAAGCACAGTGTTGAGAATTGGCTGGTAAAACAATCTTGCAAAAAAAAACAATTCAAATACACTAGTCTAATTTAGTTGATTGATTGACTGATTGATGGATTGACTGATTGATTGATTGGAGTCAAACCGTTAACTGCCATTATTTCTAGGCCCACCCTGACTAAGAGTATTACGTCCCAACTATGATACACCATATTTAAATCCAATACGGGCGTCGATATTGAAAGCACCAACACGATATGAATTCTTTGCAGTTTTGGCAACCAATAAACACTTTCTTCAGATTTTCTTTTTTACGTCAATCTGTCTAGGGTTATTTTATGCCTTGAAGTTAGGGAAATGCATTCATTGTATTTTTATATTTACATTCTTTGTGTTGAAGTTTCTAAAGAGGTCTCTGCATATAGTAATATGATATCAAGTATTCCTTTCCAATACAAATAATTTGCACAAACTTGAATGGTTTCGTGTATTCCTATCTTATACTAATAATTGGGTTAAAGAAATAATATTTAATAATAGTCATTTGAATTCAAGTAAATAATAATACTAATCATTAGTAAACAATTATTGTTTCAAGTCTGTATATTTGATTCAAATAATTTACTGTTATATGGCATGTGAATTATTTTTAAACAGGTTTATTGGATTCATTGATGTATGCCTAACAGGTACTCTCACTCCGAATAAGAGTGGACCAGGGAATAATGGCCAAGAATACGTACTCCACACTCACCAGATCTCCAGAACTGAAGTCTCATCATCAGAGGCAGTTTAGTGATATCTTTTGAAGGCGCTTATCCCTCTACCAGGGACAAAGTCAATGTTTTAGATTCACTTTGTTCCCTGGGTTATTTGCAATGAAAATCTGTAATCATCTCTATTTGGATCTACAAAGTCGTAAAAGAAAGTACACTGGAAAGGAAGGATTGAGTTCTGTTTTGGAATGAAATGCAAAGCTTTTGGCTCAAGACAAATCTCTTATGCCGATTTTAATTGATTTGGGGGGGTGTTAAGTGCGCCGTATTTAAATCTCATGCGGACGTCGATATAAAAAGCTTCAACAGGATATGATTTCGTTGCGGTTTTGGCAACCGATAGACACTTTAGATTTTCATTTTACTTTTTTTACGTCAGTAAAATCCAAAATGACCTCTCCTATAATCACTCAAGAAGCAACGTACTACTGATTGATAAAATCCCCTCACAAAGAATACGCTGTCTGTATCAACCCCGCCAGAAAGGTTTGTCCTGGAAACTAAGCTGCATCTGATTGTGTGGCTCCACTTCAGTAGATCTGGGAAGCATAGAGTGTCTCTTTATAGCTATAATTCTCTCGTTCACTCTGAGCCAAAGTAGTAGTACCTTTTAGGATACCATAAATGGATCTGTTTAATTATGTACAAGAGATTATAATCAGTTACTTAAAACCCTACAACTGTATGCAAATTATTTGTATTATAATGACTTAGAACAAAATAATCTGGGTAATAATTAATCACATTGATTACTTTACTGATAATCAATCATATTAATTATCTAATTTAGTTTGGGGAGGTTAAAAACTATTCAGGGGTCTTTTAGTTTAATTGTAATCGGTGCTTCGTGCACGCTAGTGTCATTATGAAAATGACAGCTATTATCTCGCACCGGAAACCTAAATTTAAATAAAATACATTTGCGTTGTGTCACAAAGTGTGATTGAAGTGAAATAAAAAATATAATGTAAAGAGAGACGTGGGGGCGATGAGATGACGTCATTTTGGCTGAGGGTATTTGAATATAGTCAGTTAAGAGTTAAGATTAAGCCAGTTGAGTTTTGAAATCCAAAGAGAGAAACTAAGTTTTGGTCGGCGTGTGGGAGAAACGGGTGTGCGTATGGGTGGGGTAGCTGGAAGCAAGATTTGTTCCGAGACCCTTTGACGATACCTTCCTCTCTACCTTGTCCGATGACTGCTATGAAAATTGTACCTGAAAATAAAGGCTTTCGTTTCTACATAACATGAGTCACCTATTATTTTTGAATTTTAACATTCTTGATGATAACAATAACGTTACCATTGTACTACCTTGTGATGGTTAACAGATGTAGAATAGTCAACCAGGTGTATTAAATAAAGGGTTCAATTCTAAGTTCTGTGAAGGTTTCGTGTTAGACAGGAGACACCTGAAGAAATCCAAAGGTTCTATCGACCGAACCGGTGAGGGACAATAAAGATGAGGACAATAGATTACTCTAAACAATATGAATCAAATTATATTATATTATCATTAAAAATGAATTTTTAGTCCGATATAACTGTAAATTATTTGTGTTATTTGTATTGTTTTATATAATTCTATGTTAAAAAAAAACTCTTAAAAAACTGACCAAAAAAATGTAAATGCACACGAACGCTATTTCTTAATAACTAAGGATAAAATATCCCTAGATAGGTTGAAATGCCGTTAAAATCGATCAATCAATCTCACACATAATACAAGAAGTCTCAAAATTTTGTAAAATTGCATTTTTTTTTTGCACTTGTTTTGGTTTGTTTGTTTGTTTGTTTTTGTTTTTTTATTTTTAGATGCTCAACTTTGATGTGAATTTCGGAATATTTTTAAAACTCCCTTTATCTAATTAAGGGCGTTTCAGAAAAAAAATTGATATCAGTTCATAATCTAATAACACCAAATACTTGTTCAAAGGATCTTAGATTTTAACAGCGTTTTAAGAAACAACTCGAAATTCTATGTTTAACATGTTATGATTTTTTTCAGTTATAAAAATGCCATTCAATGAAAAAAAAGCGTTTAAACATCAAACGGAATTTTGAATTGTTTCTACACTTGCTGTTAAAATTTGAGATCATTTGAAAGATAATTAGTCAAGTAATTTGGTGACAGAATGATATCAAATTTTTTGAAACACCCAGCATCGAAGAGCAAATTTCTTCAATTGAAAGATTTTAACGGCATGTCAACCAGCCTAAAGTTATTTTATGCGAAGATGATAGATGGTTTGGTTTGGTTTGTTGGGTTTTATAGCATATCAACCTTTGTAGGTTATTTAACGCCAAATCCATTTTTATGTAAATAATCTGTTCTATTTAAAACAATTCAGTTTAGCATAAGTACAGTTTAATTGTCAAAAAACATTTCTATTTCAAACTATTCAAGCAGTTATATGCAACAATTCAGTTAAGTGAAAATACAGTTTTAATGTCGAAAAAAAGTTCTATTTCAGATAATTCAGTTAAGCATAAGCACGCAGTTTAAATATAAGTACGGTTTAATTGTCAAAAACATTTCTATTTCAAGCTATTCAATTTACTCAAACAATTCATTTTAGCATAAGTATGCTGTTAGTTCTATTTAACCCATAGATAGGGCCCTATCAGGTGCTACCACTCCGGGCCAGAGTGGACCTGGGAGCGATGGCAATGAAGGGGAACTCCGCATTCCCCAAAGCTCCAGCATTTTCTGGAATCTAACCATCATATTGTTTAGTGTCATATCCAGGACACTCGTTAGGTGGGGGGGTCTTACCCCTCTGCAGAGGTGCAGTCAGTGTATTCTACAGCCCCCCCCCAGCCGACTGGGCAAGAAGATGTTAGAGAGTCGTTTCTATTGCACATTTGTATTTAATTTTTTTTTATGTTTTGTTATTTGTAAAAGATTTATCAAATTTGTAAATGATATGAAATATTTCAATTTAACAAAAGTTTCAAAAAGTTTCAAGCAATTATTTCTTGTTCGCCAATGGCCCGGGAGACCTGGGTTCAATCCCAGATCGAGTCATACCAAAGACCTTTTAAAAAATGGTACTTGCTTAACACTCAGCATTATAAGGTAATGATCAAGGGCAAAGTGGAGCAATCCAGGGAAAAGAGTAGCACCTTAGTGTAGTAGCTATTGAAAAGGGAGCCTTCAGTTACCCTTAAATACGGTCACCAACTTTACTGACTTCTATTTTAACATTGTCATTTGTTTGCAGAGAGATACATGGTTTCAAGTAACTCAAAGATCCTTTTATAAACAATCAAAGCTTCAACTATAATTAATACAAATAATTTACAGTCATATAGCATCAACTATTCATATTTAACAATATCATCATCATCATCATGTCGCGCAATCAGCAAAGATACCCCTTACCCTTTCTCGCCACCTCTCCCTATCGTTCATCGCTTCCGGCAGGTTCTCAGGGCTACATCCCGTGTCCTCACAGAGCTACTGTATGTAGGTTTGAGCTGATCGCCCTGCTTTTGCTCGGCCATGTGGGAGAGTCCATAGTAGTACATCAAATGATGAGCTCGTCTCTACTTCTTCAGCAGTGTCCTACATGTCTGGTTAGTCTAATTTGGATAGTTTTGGTGATGGGTGGTAGGTGACCGTATAGCTGCTGTTTTGTGGGGTGTTGCCGCCAAGACTTGTTCAATATTGTTCTCAGCAATCTTGTGTAGTTGCCGTCAAACTTTTTTGCTATCCGTTTAGTTAGCGTCTATGTAGTGCATCCATATAGCAGTATTGAAACGATCGCTTCTTGGAAGAAACTGCGTTTCATTTTATCGGTTAGGTCTGACTTCCATATGACCGATAGCCTATTGATAGCTGTCCATGCCTTTGTTATTGGCGTGTTGATGTCTGTCTCGGTCGATGAGAGATTGTTTTCTAGGTAGGTGAACTTGTCTACTAGTTTCAGAGAGCTACCGTTTAGTGTGGAAATGTCGCCTGATTGATTAAAGCACATATATTCCGTTTTGTGTGCATTGTCTGGAACGAAATAATGATATAATACTATTCAATTTATATTTCTTAAAGTAATCGGGCGATTGTTCTCATTTTTGTTAACATACAGAGGTTCGGTTGATAGGCCCTTCAGCAAATGGTTTCCTTTTTCCTTCCATATATGATCAGCTATACCCGACTTTTCGATTTCACCTCGTACTACTGCTTTTCGATGTTCCTCTAGCCTTTCTTTTAGTGGGCAGCATGTCACGCCTTTGTACACTTGGCCACAGCTGCATGGGATGGAATGTACACAATTCTTGCTCATGTTATCTTCTGTTGGGTACTTGGCTCGGAAAAGATACTTTAGAAGAATTAAGCCCCCCACCTTGAATATTTTCTTGATATCACAAGGACTGTATTATAATGGCCGAGGGATTTCGTTTTATGCCTTTGGGTTTAGTTAGGCTGAGAACCTTTCGGCTCAGTGCATGGGTTACTTAAGTGCAACATTAATGCAGGTGTTCACACGCACGAGCGGAGCGGACGTATCGCTCAGAGATGTCACAATAGCCCAGATGGGAAACGGGGCTAGTGAGTGCGAATGACGTCATGCACCGGAAGCACGTGAAGGATTTTGGTAATTTTAAGGAAAGTTAGTTGAGTTCCGCCTCGAGAGAAGACGGTTGGCTTTCACTTGCTCGCCGAAGCCTGGCCAGTGTTGGGTGGGGGTGGGGAGATGGAAATGGCATCATAGAAAGATTGTGCATTTCTCTTCCTTATGTCGAAACCTTTAACTCACAGGTAATAAAAGGTTTCGTACCTGAACTAAGAGGTCGTAACGTTTTTTTTTTTGTGTTTCGGGACTCCTATCTTTTATGTATATATGTTATGAACATTCTATGTTCGTTTCACACATATCCAGGTATCTGGCTATAGTACCGGACTACATATCTTTTGAATCTATTCGACTAAACCTTTGAGATACAGCAGAAAGATTTTGGTAGGTTTTCGGGAATTTTTTTTTTTTTATCATTCCATCCAGATTTCTTGAAGCTGATCTTATATTCTCATGATAGTTCTTTCCATGCAGGATATGTCTTAAGTTGTCTAGTTCTTCTTGATATGCATCGTTGTCTCTATCTATGACTTTGCTCGATGTTGTAGACAACAAACGATTCCTTTCTTTTTATTGTATGGATGGTGAGAAGTTTTAAAAAATCATACACGATTTTAATAAGTTGTTAATGAAGTTTAGAAAAAAAAACATTCATTGGCCTAGCGGTTAGAGTGTTCGCCAAAGGCCCGGGAGACCTGGGTTCAATCCCAGATCGAGTCATACCAAAGACTCAAAAAATGGTACTTGATGCCTCCTTGCTTAACACTCAGCATTATAAGGTGCGGATCAAGGGTAAAGTAGAGCCATCATGGGAAGGAGTAGCGCCCTCCCCTACATCTTGGTGTAGTAGCTATCGAAAAGGGAGCCTTCGGGTTACCCACGACTATGGTCGCCAACTTTACTTTTACATGATAACTAACAAAAATTTACTCTGAATTGTTCAGCAGGACCCGCGGCATAATAGATATGGGAATTCAAAGTGAAATCATTTGGCAGTTGTAGTTTCAATCCTGACACCAGATCCGGTCATAGTTAAAGGACTTAGAAATAGTTTATCCACGTAAGTTAAATAAAAGGTTCGGTTCGATTTTCAGTGAAGGTTCCCGACGTCAGAAAGAAGATTTTAGAATTCAATAAGAAACACCTGGAGAAAACCGAAAGAAACTTAAAAAGATGAAGATAATTTTCCGAATACTCCAAATAATATGAATAATCATCATCATCATCATATCGTGCTGGCAGCACGGATATCCCTGACCCTCTCTCGCCACTCCTCCCTATCGTTCATCGCCCTAGGCAGGTCTTCAGGACAACATCCTGTATCCTCACACAGCTGCTGAATGTACGTTCGAGCTGGTCGTCCTGCTTTTGCGCGGCCGTGTGTGGGGATCCATAAGAGTACATCTCTTATGAGTTCATCTCTGCTTCTCCAGCAATGTCCAGCATGTCTGGTTCGCCTAACTTGAATAGATTTCGTGATAGGGGGCAGGTGGCCGTACAGTTGGTGTCTCGTGGGGTGCCGCTGCCAGGACTTGTTGAGGATTGCACGCAGCATTCTTGTGTAATTGCCATCTAGTTTCTTCTCGAGCCGTTTTGTTAGCGTCCATGTAGTGCATCCATATAGCAGTATCGATGTGACCGCTGCCTGGAAGAAACTGCGTTTCATTTTATCGGTTAGGTCTGATTTCCATATAGTCGATAGCCTATTGATAGCTGTCCATGCTTTCGTTAACCTCGTTTCGATGTCCTTTTCGGTTGATTCGACGCTGCTTCCTAGGTATGTGAATTTGTCTACTAGTTTAAGAGGGGTTCCTACTAGAGTGGAGATGTCCCCCGTTTGGTTATAGCACATATATTCCGTTTTGTGTGCATTAACATGGAGGCCTATGCTTGCTGCTGCTCGTTCCAGGCTATGCAGAAGTGTTTCGGCTTGGTCAGGTGTATTTGCCAGTATCGCTATGTCATCGGCGTAGTCGGCGTCGGTAATTGTTGTTGCGGGATATCTTCTGCTTCTTTTCTTCGTCAGTTCGAAGCCATTCTCTTTGATTTTGTCAATCGATGTTCTAAGTACGTAGTCTAGACAAATGATAAAGAGATACGGAGCCAGCGTGTCCCCTTGTAGTACTCCTGCTACAATGTCGAAGTATTCTGTGTCTCCATCTGGTGATCGTACTTTTACTTTAGTGTTTCTATAGAGAATCGTTATTGCCGCTACGGTTTCTTTAGGTATGCCGTACGCTAGTAGGATTTGTTCCATCTTTCCTCTGTGAATGGAGTCGAAAGCCTTGGTAAAGTCGACAAATATTAATGTCGCTTGTAGGTTCTTTGCCCGTACACCTTCAAGGATTCTGCGGATGGTTAGTATTTGTGAGGTCGTAGATCTATTTCTTCGGAAGCCATTTTGGTTTTTTCTAAGTATGTTGTCGATTTTGGGTTCTATGCGGTTTCGTAGTAGGGCATTGTAGATTTTGGCAGCTATGGATGTAAGTGTTATGCCTCGGTAGTTTTTGGCTAATCCGAGGTCCCCCTTTTTAGGGAAGGGGAGTATGCATCCCTTCGTCCATCTATCTATCGGATTTTGATTGTATACTGCGTTGCAGTGTCGGAGCAGTATGTCGTCGAATTGTCTGGTCTTCCATACTTCCGGGGGAATTTCGTCCAGTCCTGCAGCTTTCCTATTTTTAATTTTTCTGAGAACCGAGTCGAGTTCTCCTTGTGTGAACGGTCCAAGTTTAATGTCTAATTGTTTGCTAATTATTCTGGTGATTGGTTCATGTGTTATTTTTGGTGGGTTTCCAAGTAAGTTTTCGAAGTGCTGTTTCCACAGTTTTATTCTTTCTTGTTGGTTTGCTGCTTTAAGTTTAGCTTTGGCTGTGCTCTTTCTTCTGAACCTCATTATTTAATAATAAGTTTGCAACAGTAGGAGAGAGCGACCATAAGGCTCCCTTTTGAATAGCTACTACACCGAGGTGTAGGGGAAGGTGCTACCCCTTTCCCTGGATTGCTCCACTTTACCCTTGATACGTACCTTATATTGCTGAGTGTTAAGCAAGGAGATATCAAGTACCATTTTAAAGTCTTTGGTATCACGCAACATGGGATTGAACCCAGGTCCCCCCGACCATTGGGGAAAACAGGCCATTGGACTAATGAGTAGAGTGTCCGCTAGTGGTCCGGGAGATCGTGGTTCAATCCCAGGTTGTGTCATACCAAAGACTTAAAAAATGGAACTTCATGCCGCCTTGCTTAATACTCAGCGATATAAGGTACGGATCAAAGGTAAAATCAAGCAATCCAGGGAAAGGGGTTGGGCCTTCCCCTACATCTCGGTGTAGTAGCTATTGAAAAGGGAGCCTTCGGGTCACCCTCGACTACCGTCGCCAACTTTACTTTTATTTAATAATAATAATTTGTTTGCGTAAGGTTATATGTTTTCAAGTAACACATGATATTGGTTTAGTGTCTTTGTGGTTCATTTAATACCAAAGCCATCCTTATAAAGTTGTGGTCCTATTTGACCCATAGGAAAGACAAGGGGGTTTATACCTTCCGATTGACCAGTAGGCAGGGGGGAGGGGCAGCAGAATACACCGACAGTGTCTCTGCAGAGAGGTAAAACTCCCACCCAACGAGTGTCCTCAATATGACACAAAACAATCTGATGGAGTTTTGGCGGATACGAAATATCCCTTCATTGCTATCGCTCCCAGGTCCATTCTTGCCAGGAGTGGTAGTATCTGTTAGGGTCATATCTATGGGTCAAATAGAACTAAACTGTTTACTCATGCTAAACAATTGTTTAAAATACGATTGTTTATATGAATAAAATGGATTTGGCATGAAATAACCTTGAATGGTTGATATGCCATAAAACCAAACCAATATATTCTGAAAGTGAAAAAGATAGCGCGACTGGAGTTCGAACTCGCTTATTACGATCTTGCAGTCCAGTACATTAACTACAACAATACGGGGACTACCCCTAATTAGTAAACAATTATCGGTGTTCCTTATACTAATAATTTAGGATTTTATGGTATCAAGTATTCCAATCCCAAACAAATAATTTTCAAACAGATCTACTTGACCTGTAGTTGGAAGTCTATCATGTACTACCAATCTAGTTGACAATGAACCTGAGAGTACCGGCAGTGAAGGGGTACTATACACTTCCCAGATGTCCAGAACTCAAGCATTACTATAAGATACAGTTTTATACCAAGTGTCACCGTAGCGTCATGGATGTTATGCTGGATTGAGGCATCGTAGGGGGCGAGTTCGAATTCCAGTCGAGCTATTGCGTTCATTTTTAAACTAATGCCCTTGAGAAAGTTATAAACCCCTTCCCCACACCCCAGCTATGGGCTAAATTGTATGACTAATGTTCTTCTGCAAGGAGGATTTGTCATTAAATAACCCACGAAAGTTGATAAGCCATTTAACCAAAGCAACCTAATCAAACCAGAACATGACGCTTTTTGCAGGGGGAGGTCTTAACCTGCAGCAGGGAATACTGTTAGCGTATTCTAAGCCTCTCCGACAGTGGGTGGGCAAATTTCACTTCACTGATTAATGTTTTCTTAATTAAACTTTTCTCCTGACTGGTTAATTTTCGCTATTTTAGGCTGTCATATTAAAAATGGAAAAGGGATATATCATAACAATTTTATTCGGCGAGTCCAAAATGAGACATACGATCACAAAAAAACTATACTGGCAATAATAGTCAAAACACTTAAGAATGGATTGGTATGAATGTACAATTGAACATTATTTGCTTTCAATGTCCCCTTGGTCATCTTTCTTTTTTACAATCTTCTCGCGTTAACCTTTTTGTTTTGTTGAAATATGAATCTCCGCGTAGAACTTATTCACCATTTCATAATATCAATACACAGATCAAATTCTGTTCAATCATCATCATCATATCGTGCTGGCAGCACGGATATCCCTGACCCTCTCTCGCCACTCCTCCCTATCGTTCATCGCCCTAGGCAGGTCTTCAGGACAACATCCTGTATCCTCACACAGCTGCTGAATGTACGTTCGAGCTGGTCGTCCTGCCCTTGCGCGGCCGTGTGTGGGGATCCATAAGAGTACATCTCTTATGAGTTCATCTCTGCTTCTCCAGCAATGTCCAGCATGTCTGGCTCGCCTAACTTGAATAGATTTCGTGATAGGGGGCAGGTGGCCGTACAGTTGGTGTCTTGTGGGGTGCCGCTGCCAGGACTTGTTGAGGATTGCACGCAGCATTCTTGTGTAATTGCCATCTAGTTTCTTCTCGAGCCGTTTTGTTAGCGTCCATGTAGTGCATCCATATAGCAGTATCGATGTGACCGCTGCCTGGAAGAAACTGCGTTTCATTTTATCGGTTAGGTCTGATTTCCATATAGTCGATAGCCTATTGATAGCTGTCCATGCTTTCGTTAACCTCGTTTCGATGTCCTTTTCGGTTGATTCGACGCTGCTTCCTAGGTACGTGAATTTGTCTACTAGTTTAAGAGGGGTTCCTTCTAGAGTGGAGATGTCCCCCGTTTGGTTATAGCACATATATTCCGTTTTGTGTGCATTAACATGGAGGCCTATGCTTGCTGCTGCTCGTTCCAGGCTATGCAGAAGTGTTTCGGCTTGGTCAGGTGTATTTGCCAGTATCGCTATGTCATCGGCGTAGTCGGCGTCGGTAATTGTTGTTGCGGGATATCTTCTGCTTCTTTTCTTCGTCAGTTCGAAGCCATTCTCTTTGATTTTGTCAATCGATGTTCTAAGTACGTAGTCTAGACAAATGATAAAGAGATACGGAGCCAGCGTGTCCCCTTGTAGTACTCCTGCTACAATGTCGAAGTATTCTGTGTCTCCATCTGGTGATCGTACTTTTACTTTAGTGTTTCTATAGAGAATCGTTATTGCCGCTACGGTTTCTTTAGGTATGCCGTACGCTAGTAGGATTTGTTCCATCTTTCCTCTGTGAATGGAGTCGAAAGCCTTGGTAAAGTCGACAAATATTAATGTCGCTTGTAGGTTCTTTGCCCGTACACCTTCAAGGATTCTGCGGATGGTTAGTATTTGTGAGGTCGTAGATCTATTTCTTCGGAAGCCATTTTGGTTTTTTCTAAGTATGTTGTCGATTTTGGGTTCTATGCGGTTTCGTAGTAGGGCATTGTAGATTTTGGCAGCTATGGATGTAAGTGTTATGCCTCGGTAGTTTTTGGCTAATCCGAGGTCCCCCTTTTTAGGGAAGGGGAGTATGCATCCCTTCGTCCATCTATCTATCGGATTTTGATTGTATACTGCGTTGCAGTGTCGGAGCAGTATGTCGTCGAATTGTCTGGTCTTCCATACTTCCGGGGGAATTTCGTCCAGTCCTGCAGCTTTCCTATTTTTAATTTTTCTGAGAACCGAGTCGAGTTCTCCTTGTGTGAACGGTCCAAGTTTAATGTCTAATTGTTTGCTAATTATTCTGGTGATTGGTTCATGTGTTATTTTTGGTGGGTTTCCAAGTAAGTTTTCGAAGTGCTGTTTCCACAGTTTTATTCTTTCTTGTTGGTTTGCTGCTTTAAGTTTAGCTTTGGCTGTGCTCTTTCTTCTGCTCACTTCGTTTATTGTTTGCCAGGCAATTCTAGATTGTCTATCTTCTACCGAGTCTCTGATCTTATCTATCTGATTTTGAATGTATTCTGTCCGTTCCTTTATATATATGCCTGCTAATTGATTTTGTGCCGTTTTTAGTTTTAAGGCATTTGTGTTTGTTGGGTTTTTTCGATAGTTTTTGGAGGCTGTTTTCACTAGTGCACGTTTTTCTCTCACCGCTAAGGTTTCCCATGGGACTCTATATTTAGTTTTAATTTTTGTTGGAATGTATTTTGCTGCTGCCTCAAGGTGTGCATTGACGAAATTTTCGTATTCGTCGTTTGGTGTACTTTTTTCCGTCTTTTCTTGTAGTGTTTCGAATCTGTTTCTCAATTCTAATACGTATTTATCTCTGACATCTTTGTTGTTTAATAGGGCCCAGTCATAGTGTTTGGTGGTCACTGTTCGTTTGGCGTTTTTTCGTAGGCTTAACCGTATTTTCGCTGTGACTATTCGGTGATCGGTGGACACACCCTCAAAAGAGGAGTATGCCTCGCAATTCAATGCACTATTCTTCCATTTCTTGTTTATAAGGACGTAGTCTATCTGAGCTTTAGTATTGTTTGCGTACGTGTATGTCCATAGTTTGCCCTCTCTTTTTTGGTAGTTTGTATTGAGGCATGCTAATCTATTTTCTATCATGAAATCTGTTAGATGTTGCCCATTTCTATTTGACGTGTTGTGGAGGCTGTATTTGTTGTTTCCGTTTTTCCCTATTTGTGCATTCATGTCTCCGCCAATGACTAACATGTTGTGTTTCGGGATGCTACGCACTAATGAGGATAACTCATCGTAGAAGGTGACTATTTCATTTTCTTCACTAACATTGGTGGGGCTGTAGCATGAGACGATTGTTGCTCTGGGGTTTCCGTTAAATGTAGCTACCATCATCCTAGGTCGTATTTTCTCTATGCTATTAAGCGTTTTTAGTGCTCTAGGTCCTATAAGCAATCCTACCCCTCCTACTGCGGCGTTGACAGAGTTTTTCCATGCGGATACAGTGGCGAGCGACCATCCATTGCCAGTTTCGTGATATTTGATATCTTCTGTGTGCGTGTATCTGTGTTCTTGTATGCAAATTATTTCTATATTATGTTCTTCGGCCGATGCAATTAGCTCTGGGAGTTGTCCTATTCTATTTAAGGTTCTTACGTTAAATGTGGCTATTTGTAGTGTTTGCTTGCATTTTAGTAGTTTTGATTGTTTGAGCTCTGTAGCTGATTTTTCGAACACCGAGGCCAGGGCTCCAACCTCAGCAGGACGCGCCCCTTTTTTACCCGCGCGAAGAGCGATGCGGTTTGTGTAAGTGGTTTGAGTGTGGGTCATGGTTATCTTTCGATGGCTGTTTTATTCTCTTCTATAGAAGCCACTCTTATAGAGGAGCAGCAGTAGTTCCCCGATCGAACTGTCGATCCTGAGCGAAAAGTCGTCAAACTCACGTCCAGGACCCATTTCGGTATTGACTTTGGTCGTCCATTGGTTTATTCAAATACCTTAACGTACATCATGCTGCTTCCCATGTGTACATAATAAAATAAATGAACATTTAAAAAAAAAAAACAAAAAAAAAAAAAAATTTTTTTTTTTTTTTTTTTTTTTTTAAATTAAATAAAATGAAAATAAAAAAAAATAAAAACATAAAAATAAATAAATAAAAGGGGGGGGATTTGTTTTAAGTTTTAACTTAGTTAAAGTCCAACATTAAGGTATTTTCTTATGACTTTCACTAATACTGACTTACACTTTTTTGCTGTATTGGGACTTTTCCAAGGGTTTTTCATTTTTTTTTTTTTTTTTTTTTTCATTTCATCCTACAGTTGGGGACCTAGCAGGCTTCAGGAATTAGAGCTCTGTGGTAGCATTAGGCGTTCTAGGCTTTTTCTTCTAAACTACTGTTAGGGCTTTCTTTACGAATTTTTAAATTATTCGATAGAAGATATTTAAAAACATTCTGCCTTGTTCGCTGACATGTGGATAGGCTTAATATCAAATTGGCTTTACAGTAGAGTAAGCGTGCCTTTACATTTAAAACGCATAGTTTAAGCATTATTTTACAAACAAAATACAGCATAACATTTTGTAAAATTCAGCATTTTAAATTGGAATTAAAGACATACTGACCAATATTGACATATTTCTTCCACTTGGCTCCTGAGTTCAAATGCGTCTTCTTCGTTTGGACTTTTATTTACTACTGATATTTTAGGTAGCTTTGGGGGCGGTCTAGTGGGGTGAAGGGGACAATTCGTTTTTGTTGGGTTTTTTTTTTTTTTCTTTTTCCTTTTCTGAGGGGGGGGGGGCTGTAGTAGCATTCTAGGCTTTTTCTTCTAAACTACTGTTAGGGCTTTCTTTACGAATTTTTAAATTATTCGATAGAAGATATTTAAAAACATTCTGCCTTGTTCGCTGACATGTGGATAGGCTTAATATCAAAATAGTTGCCAAAAATGCCCGCAAATTTGTCTTCTTTTACAATTTTTTCCTGAAATCATCCAATTTCACCTTTAGAATTTTACTCACTATTTTTTTTTTTTTTTGATTTGATAAGGCAATTTCTTACGAAAATATATTACTCCTTTAGCAAAAAAATCAAGCTTTTTCCAGTTCGAGAAGAAATATTGAAAAAATTTCAACCACAGAAATTCTAATAATCATTTTGAAAATTTCAATTAAATCATCTCCCAAGTAAATTTCAATTAAATCATCTCCCAAGTAAATTTCAATTAAATCCTCTTTCAAGTAAATCATGATTTCTCCGATCAATTACTAATCTGTAATCTTATTTTTTAAAATTTGTTTTGTCACTCTCGTTTGTATGCTTTCCGATCCCAATATCACACTCCAATTTTCATGTTTAGATACTGGAGCCAGAGGTCTTATTAGGGTTAAATGGACAGCTATTGAAAGGCTATTGGTGTTATGGAAGTCAGACCTGACCGATAAAATAAAACGCAGTTTTTTCAAAGCAGCGGTCGTGTCAGTACTGCTATATGGATTAACCACATGAAAGCTAACTGAACGTATGGAGAAAAAGCTTGACGGCATTTACACCATATTAAACAACTCCTGGAAGCAACACCCCACAAAACAGCAGCTGTATGGCCACCTACCACCCATCACGAAAACTTTCCAAATTAGACGAACCCGACATGCAGGACACTGCCGGAGAAGTAAGGACGAGCTCATAAGCAACGCGTTCCAGTAGACCCCTTTACATGAACGAGAAAAGGTAAGACGACCAGCTAAAACCTATATACAATAACTCTGTGCCGATACAGGATGTAGCTTAAAAGACCACCCGGGAGCGATGGAGGATTGAGACTGGTGGCGTAAAAAGGGCCAGGGAGACCCGTTCTAGTAGTTCAACATGATGATATTTTTAAAACAACATTTTCCTCCCATGAAATAAAATTACTAACCATCCCGCCAAAATTCTTATTTTTCCTCGATACAAAATATGATTGTCAGCTTTAAAAGTATCATCAAAACCAACCCTTAAAAAGCATTCCTCGTTTAGTTTTTTTTTTAATTTCTCTATTGCATAATTTGTATTCAATTTTAATGTTTTGGAACCAATTTGTAGTATTTTTTTCTATATTAAATCTTAATTTCTACATGTCTTTCTTTTATGACAATTCGTTTGAAATTTTCGTAGCGAAGATGAGATTTTTGAAAATAAAGAAGATTTACAATAAAATTGAACCCCTTACCATTTGTTTAACATGATTTTAAGCAAATTTATCGTGGTAATTTCATCCTCGGTAAATTGATTGCCTGTTAATTTATCGTCGGTAAATTCATTGTATGGTAAATTATTATTCGTTTGCAGGTAAATTAAGGTTGGTTTGGTTTCTTTGTTTAATGGCATATCAACCTTTGTAGGTTATTTAATACCAAAGCCATTCTCCTAGAAAAACTGTAGCGGTACTATTTAACCCATAGCTGGGAGGATAAGGAGGTTCATATCTTTCCCAAAGGTATTTGCCCGAAAGTGAACATAATAGTGCGACTGGAGTACGAACTCGCTTACTACGTTTCCGGAGTCCATCGCTTTTACCATTACACCACAAGGACAACCCCCCGGTACATTAAGCGAATCATATTAATTGCCATTATAATATACAGTTTCTCAATCCTTAACCCAAAGAATTTAACCATTTTTAGAAGCAATGATTAAATTCTGAATTTAACTAAACATTGTTTACTTGCGTTGAATTTACCATGCATTGAATTAACTGGTGATACTATTTACCCAACCCCTCCGCTCAGGCAGGATATGACACAAGGTCAATTTTTAAGCGGAGTTTAACAGGTTTGAATTCAGAGTTTTCCTTTTCCTAGACTAGTTGCCTAACCAAGGCTGAAGAACCTAGTCTGTCCTACAATTTACCCATAGCTGGAGGGAGAATAATTGGATTCATACCTTTTCCAAGGGTATTAGTGCTATGTGAAATGCAATCATTCTCGTCCAGGATTTGAAATCGTGTCGCCGTGTCCATTTCCTACGACGATAACGACTACACCACAGGCACCTCCAATTTACTGGTGATAAGGTTTACCATTTGATGAATTCACCGCCATGAATTTGCCGGACATGGTTCAACACTCAAACGAAATACGAGAATTTAAAAATAATCATCAAATGAGATTTACAAGACCGAAACATTTTAAAATCGTGTTAGTAAATAATCAGGAAGTTATGAATAAAAGAAGAGACGAACCAGACATGCAGGACACTGCTGGAGAAGCAGGGACGAGCTCATAAGTGATGTACTCCTATGGACCCCCACATATGGCCGGGCAAAAGCAGGACGACCAGCTCGAACATACATTCAGCAGCTATGTGAGGACACGGGATGTAGTTAATCTTGAAATTGTGTTAAATCAGAAATGCAGCCCCCTTTAGATTTCTTGTGATTATCCGTCAGATATCAGAGATCTACTCAAAACAAAAAGCAACACGCAACTTTTTTTGCTTCGTTTAAAATAATTAAGAGTCATTTCGAAAGGATTTAATAGACCTGAATTCCAGAACTGAGCACAATAGAGGGAAGTAAAAGAAAGAAAGGGTAAGGAAGAAGGTTCACAACTAAAACTTCATCTGTCAATAAAACCAAATGAAATAATAAACATAAAAATAAAATAATGAACGATTCTATTCGATTTTGTTCGCTGCTCTATCAACAAGGCTGAGAATACACTGACTGCATCCGCTAAAGTGGGGTAAGAATCGCTCCGCGAAAAAAATGTTCTAGGTCCGACAATAGATGGTTACTTTTTCAGCTTACCGAGGCAAAAGAAATTCAGTCTACCCTACTATTTGTCCATAACTTTGAAGAACAAGATGAATGGGAAATCAACTAATTTCCATACGAAAAAAAGGATTAAATTTTGTGCAAAAAAATCGACTCAAGAAGCTGTTATTTTTGTATCTCTATTTTTATATTTATTGACCAATCAGCGTGTACGAACTAGTTTAAAAATTTGTTCGAGATTCACAGACAGCAATATTTGATATGCTGCTAAAAATTGATGGATCAAAACCAAAATAGTCTTAGAAATCTTTTTCTTTCCAAGATTGTTTAAAAATGTATTTTCAGAATCAAAGATAAATAATCAGCTTTTTAAATCTAATTTAGAGCCTATCTCAATCTTATAAATAGCGATAATAATGATATTTCTTAAGTACTCACTCAATTGCTTTTCCGTTTCTTTCTTTTGGGCAAAATCTACAACCTTTTCCTCCAATAAAGCATTTAATTTTAACATCGCTTAATTATATGAAACAAATATCTTATTCTTTACATGAATATTAGTTCTGTAACTACAGTTTAAACTTGCTGCTGAAAATTCTAGATGCAGCCGCATACACATTTAAGGCATGATTACATTTTCTCACTACATAATGATACATTCGCACACAGATTTTTTATACACAAAATATACCTCTTTAGATTAAGGCGAACAAAAACTGCAACATTTCATGCATGAATTTTCCCTTTCTCGTTAAAATTTTTAGGCTCTGACTAATATTGTTTTCTTACATGAAAAGATTTTAAAACTTTTCACTTAGTTTAGAGTGTGACAGAGAGAACTCCACCCCCACCACAGATTGATTGATTAATTAACGATTCTAAGGGATTAGAACAAATTTGTTGATTAAATGGACGAAAGGGTGTATTTGGAAATAAGTTTGTTTTCTTTTGTTAATACAGGGAATGAGTAGAGAAAATTCATATATTTTTTCTCTTCTTATCATTTCATTTCTTATCTTTTTTTTTTTTTAAACGTCGTTGAGTGCGATAAAAACAGTAATGAAATCTGGGTGGTTTAAATAGGTAAAAACTTCAAGCTGGGGACTGAGACAACATAAGAGGATTTTTCCCGTTTCAAATGTCACTTGGATGGAGGAATCAGCGGGGCTACTGGGATCCAATTTTTAGTACCTCTTTAAACAAAACGCCGACCACACGTGGAGAAAGTTGGCTAACCGGGCGATTTACATATCATTATGCATGGGCGTGCCCACGTGTTGCCGAAACTCCGCCCTCAATTCATATAAGCAGGATTCAGCGCCCATAGATGAGTAGAGATTAGATCAAGGAAGACGAGAGAAGAGAGATCAAGAGAGGCAGAGAAGGGATCGGTGCAGAACCCATCCGAGAATTGAGGATAGTCCTAGAATTTCGGGCGAAGTCAAGATTCGTCTAGAACCGAGAGTTCGAAGCAAAAGCCGAGACGAACAAATATTTTCATTAAGATAACCAAGAAACGATAGTCGCCTCCTTTGCACCTTCTGTTTGATCTCTCAAATTTCCAAACAAACGAATGAGTTTCGTGAGACCTTTTCCTTTCTTTTTGTTTTCTACACACTTCTGTAAATACGTATATAGTTAGATAAAAACAATAGCTTTGAGAAGATTGTGTCATACAAAAATCGAAAGCGTTGTTTACTTTCTTGTATATTTTTGTGAACCGCGACAGGAACAATTTCTCTCCAAACAGCAATTTTACTTCGGCATGGATTCCAGTCGAAATTAGATCGACTCCCACAGTGGAAACGATCCCAGGTAGCTACAACATCGCCATTTAGATCAAAAATTCACCACGTGGCGAATGGTAGCAGTTATCTCAGATTAACAACCAGAGCCGAGGGATTAAATGTCGATGAAAATTCCCTGGCTAAGCTAGACATATCGGCTAGGGCTGGATTCACAACGTCAGAAGAGAAATGCAAATTAATTTATTTGTAGATCGGTGTTTGATCCATTTATTTACACCTTGGTTCACTACAGATGGATTCAGGCTTTTCCCTAGGGCATTAGCGCAAAGTGAAACACAAACAGCCTTGTCGAAGAACTCAACTCGTTGATATTATTTCTAACGATAATAGCCATTAAGATATGTGCGATACGTTTATATTGTTTCTGTATCTTTTTTTCTTTACCGTTTCTCATACTACTGACACCACTTTTTTTTTACCTTCCTTTCCTTTATATTCTAGTCTCACTTATTAGTTTGGTTTGGAAAAAAAGAAACAAACAAAAAGCAAATTTGAACAAATGATCTGAATCTAACGTCTGTTTTACATGCTGCGAATTGGTTTCTTAGTTTAACGGCATATCAACTTGATGGGTCATTAAAAGCTAAAGTCATACTTTTAGAACAGTGGTGGTACTAATTAACCCATACCTTCGGGGTGGAAAAGGGAGTTTATAGCTTACCAAAGGACAGTTGTCCGAAATTTATCATGATAGCGCAACTGGAGTTCGAACTCGTTTAATAAGATGTTAAAGTTCAGCACGATAGCCAGGACCCCTAGAAGACCCATCTCTCTACTATTTTTATTCACCTCCCAAATTCTATATATTTTCATTCATCTCCCCAATTCTATATATTTTTACTCATCTTCCAAATTCTCTATATATTCATTCACCTCCCAAATTCTCTATATTTTTATTCATCTCCCAAATTCTATATATTTTTATTCATCTCCCAAATTCTATATATTTTTATTCATCTCCCAAATTCTATATATTTTCATACACCTCCCCGATTCTATATATATTCATTCACCTCCCAAATTCTATATATATTCGGTCACCTCCCAAATTCTATATATTTTCATTCACCTCCCAAATTCTCTATATTTTTATTCACCTCCCCGATTCTATATATTTTCATTCACCTCCTAAATTCTATATATTTTTATCCATTTTCCCAATTCTACATATTTTTATTCACCTCCCCAATTCTACATAGTTTTATTCACCTCCCCAAATCTATATATTCTTATTCTCATCCCAAATTTTATATAATTTTAGTCACCTCCCAAATTCTACATATTTTTATTCACCTCCCAAATTCTATATATTCTTATTCTCCTCCCAAATTCTATAAATTTTTATTCATCTCCCAAATTCTATATATTTTTATTCATCTCTCCAATTCTATATATTTCTATTTAACTCCCTAATTCTATATATTTTATTCTCCTCCCAAATTCTATACATTTTTATTCTCCTCAAAAATTCTATATAATTTTATTCATCTCCCAAATTCTCTATAATTTTATTCTCCTCCCAAATTCTATACATTTTTATTCTCCTCCCAAATTCTATATTATTTTATTCATCTCCCAAATTCTCTATATTTTTATTCTCCTCCAAAATTCTATACATTTTTATTCTCCTCCCAAATTCTATATATTGTTATTCACCTCCCAAATTCTATATAATTTTATTCATCTCCCAAATTCTCTATATTTTTATTCACCTCCCAAATTCTATACATTTTTATTCCCCTCCCAAATTCTATATATTTTTTAATATCCTCCCAAATTCTATGAATTTTCTTTCATCTCCCAAATTCTCTATATTTTCATTCTCCTCCCAAATTCTATATATTTTAATCTCCTCCCCAATTCTTTATATTTTTATTCATCTCCCAAATTCTCTATATTTTTATCCATCTCTCAAATTCTCTATATTTATATTCTCCTCCCAAATTCTATAAATTTTTATTCTCCTCCCAAATTCTATATATTTTTATTCTCCTCCCCAATTCTATATATTTTTATTCACCTCCCCAATTCTATATATTTTTATTCATCTCCCCAATTCTATATAATTTCATTCACCTCCCAAATTCTATATAATTTTATTCATTTCGCCAATTCTATATATATTCATTCACCTCCCAAATTCTACATATTTTATTCACCTCCCCAATTCTATATATTTTTATTCACTTTCCCAATTTTATATATTTTTATTCTCCTCCCAAATTCTATATATTTTTATTCATCTCCCCAATTCTATATATATTTATTCACCTCTAAAATTTTATATATTTTCATTCATCTTCCAAATTCTATATATATTTATTCACCTCTTAAATTCTATACATTTTTATTCTCCTCCAAAATTCTATATATTCTTATTTATCTCCCCAATTCTATATATTTTTCATTCCCCTCCCGAATTCTATATATTTTTATTGTCCTCCCAAATTCTATATATTTTTATTCTCCTCCCAAATTCTATATATTTTTATTTATCTCCCCAGTTGTATATATTTTTATTCACCTCCCAAATTCTACATATTTTTATTCCTCTCCAAATGTCGATATATTTTTATTCTCCTCCCAAATTCTATATATTTTTATTCTCCTCCCAAATTCTATATATTTTTATTCATCTCCCAAATTCTAAATATTTTTATTCATCTCCACAGTTGTATATATTTTTATTCATCTCCCCAATTCTATATATTTTTATTCACTTTCCCAATTCTCTATATTTTTATTCATCTTCCAAATTCTATATATTTTTATTCTCCTCCCACATTCTATATAATGTTATTCATCTCCCAAATTCTATATATTTTTATTCATCTCCCCAATTCTCTATATTTTTATTCATCTCTCCAATTCTATATATTTTTATTCATCTCCCCAATTCTATATATTTTTATTCATCTCCCCAATTCTCTATATTTTTATTCATCTCCCAACTTCTATATATTTTTATTCTCCTCCCAAATTATATATATTTTTCATTCTCCTCCCAAATTCTTTATAATTTTATTCATCTCCCCAATTCTCTATATTTTTATTCATCTCCCAAATTCTATACATTTTTATTCTCCTCCCAAATTCTATATATTTTTATTCTCCTCCCAAATTCTATATAATTTTATTCATCTCCTAAATTCTCTATATTTTTATTCTCCTCCCAAATTCTATATATGTTTATTCATCTCCCCAATTCTATGTATTTTTATTCTCCTCCCAAATTCTATATATTTTTATTCTCCTCCCAAATTCTCTTTATTTTTATTTATATCCCGAATTCTATATATTTTCATTCATCTTCCCTATTCAATATTTTTTTAAATCTCTAATTATTTTCTATTTGTTTACGGTTTTATTTCTGTCATTAGTTTTTAATCTTTTTTTTTCAATTCAAAATCTATTATAATAATTTTTGCATTTCTCTTTTTATAAGTCCTTCTTTTCCTTTTCACTTGTCTGTCTAACCATTCTCACCATCTATTGATTTCCTTTCTTTCTTTCTATTTTTCTTTCAGCCGAGTTTGATCATTTGTTTTATGTTTGTTTGGTTTTTTTTTTCTTTCTTTCTTTCTTTCTTTTTTTTCTTTCTTTTTTTTGTTTCTTTCATGTAACTTTTTTTTTCTTTTCACTATCAGCCTAATTTGTTTGTTTGTTTGTTCGTTTCTTTCTTTCTTCTTTAAATTCTTTTCACCAAACTTTCTAATGTCTCTCCATTATCAGCCGAGTTTCTTTCTTTCTTTCTTTCTTTCTTGCTTTCTTTCTTTCTTTCTTTCTTGCTTTCACGTAACTTTTTTATTTTTTTTTTTCATTATTAGCCGAATTTTTCGTTTGCTTGTTTGTTTGTTTCTTTCTTTCTTTCTTTCTTTCTTTCTTTCTTTCTTCCTTCTTTCACGTAACTTTTTTTGTTTTGTTTCCATAATCAGCCGAATTCGTTTCTTTGCTTGTTTCTTTCTTTCTTTCTTTAAACTCTTTTCACCAAACATACTAATATCTTTACATTCTTTCTTTGTTTCTTTCTTTCACGTAACTTTTTCATTTGTTTTCACTATCAGCCGGATTTGTTTGTTTGTTTGTTTGTTTGTTTCTTTCTTTCTTTCTTTCTTTTTTCTTTCTTTCTTTCTTTCTTTCTTTCTTTCCTTCTTTCTTTCTTTCTTTCTCGTATCTCTCTAATCCCTTTTCATTTTACTTTTCCATAAAACAAACGTTTGCATTTACATTCATACATTTTTCTCTGTTAATCAATTTTCTTCTCATCAGATCCCCCCCCTCTCTCTCTCTCTCTCTCTCCCTCTTACCTGATCTTTTTATTTTTTGTATATTTAAGCTCATACGTGATTATTTGTGTTTTATAGAATAAATATTTAATATAAGAAAAGAAGAAGAAAAAAAGCCAACTGTCTCCTGACTGGACCAACCATTTGCTCAAGTCGCTGCCCTCTTTCTATTGAAGTAAAACATTTTGGAAGCCAAAAGACACGTTTCTTTGTCGCCAAAAGAACTAATGAAATAATAAAGAATTCAAACGGATCACACTTGAATGCTCTCAAAACCAAAACAGTATCAAGAAAAATAAAATTTCCTCTTTCGATCTCTGTGATAACAGAAGATTATGAAAACGAAACTGATGAATACTTCTCTTAATGAAGTAATTTCTGCCTTTATGCATCACTGAATATCTATTCGCCATTGATGGCCCCGATATCATTCTTTGGTGCTTACATGCAAAAGAAGATAACTTCTTCAGAAGATACGCCAGCGTGAATAATTGAGAATCTATTCTTCTTCTTTCTTTCCTCTACGCCCTACTGGAGTATTCTTGGTGAAAGTCATTTTAGATTTGTATATTTGTTTATAGGCGCATGCGCGTGCCCATGCGTGTTTGAAGAGGAGTATTTTAAAGCAGCATCTACAATCTTCTTTTAATAACTGTTTTGAATGTCTTTTTTCTTCTTTTTGCTACATACCTTTTTTAAAAGCGAAAACTACACGAGATTATATTCTGAATCTCAAGTTTAAATCCAAAAACATTTTTCTTACTGGAGGCTGTAAATAATAAGAATGATTTTCGTTTGTTTTGTATAAAAATGTTCATACGAAAATAAACAGAAGAGAATTACATGAAAATATATTTTGTAAAATAACTCAGATATATTAAGAGTATTTTTTCTTGAAATAAATAATGAGTTTTTTCTTTAAAAAATAGCATCAGTTAAAAAAATTTAATAATTAATTTCCTTCTATGTCACAAACCAAATGTAATTTTTTCTATGTTAAATAGAAATTAATAGAAAGTGACTTCTTTTACTAGCAATCGGGAAATGAATCTTGTACAATTTTTACATCTATATAGAACAATCTTTTCCCGAAGTTTCATGCATGTATTTACCCAAACACTTCGCACGAAAAACTGTGACACAATGTCAATTTTAAAGTGTTATTTAACAGGTTTAAAGCCAGAGTTTTCCTTTTCCTAGACCAGTTACCATACCTACGTTAAAGAAAAAAGTCTGTTCTACAATTTTCCCATTGCTGGAGAGAGAAAAGTTAGATGTATAAATTTTTCACGGGGATCAGTGCTATGGGAAGTGCAATCAGACTTGTCCAGGATTGGAACTCGGATTGCGATATTAGTTTCCTACGACAGCATCGATTACACCACGGGCACCTCCCAAGATATCCAACTATGCTAGACGATCTGTTATGAAAGTGGATTGATTTTTTATAGAAATCCAAATTAAAAATCCAGCTTAACTTTGAACAGATTTATTTGTTAGATTTGTTGAGATGAGACTTGATGTGCAATATTTTGTGTATGATTTTTCGGACTGTTGTCCTCATCTTTATTGCTGTTAGCTGTAACACAACGTTTCGGCCGCTGTATCCTCCGGCCTTCCTCAGGTGTCCCTTGTTTATCTAGGTATGTAAATGATTCAACCAGGGAAATTATTTTTAAAATTTGACTGTTGATCAGACAAGGCGTTCAAGAAATATATTTCTATGTCTAGATAAATAAGGGGCACCTGAGGAAGGCCGAAGGATACAGCGACCGAAACGTTGTGTTACAACTAACAACGATAAAGATGAGGACAACTGTCAAAAAAATCATACACAAAATATTGAACACCTTTCACAGAAACTATTTAGTAGTTACTGCAGCTTTACAGACAGTAAGTTCTGACCAAGGTGCTTGTTTTTATGCGGCACAAGAATATTTGTGGAGGATTAACGTTATTTTGATCAACCAGTCAATAGAAAAGGTGAGGAAGATGCGATATCTGATTTGATCAAGGTTTAACGCAAGGAATGATAGGTGATAAATTAACATTGATCTGCTGATTTTTTAATCAGGGTTGTTAATCTGAATCATTCTCCCATCTTGATAGAAAAATCAGTCTAATTATATCTAAGACACATTCACTGTGAAGGAGCTTTTGTTTAATGGCATATAAACCTTGGTGGGTTATTTAATGTCAAAGCCATCCTGGTCGAAGAACAGCTGGGGTACTATTTATCCTACCACTGGTGGGGATAAAAAGGTTCATATTTTCCCGATGGTATTAGACTAAATTTGAACGTAATAAAGCGACTGGTGTTCGAACACACTTAGTACTATGTCGAAGTCCACTACGTTAGCCATTACGCCACGGGGAACCCCCCTGTCGTCGTTGGAGAGTGGATTTTCAAATTGACTAGATTCATCATTAAATCAATTATAACATTGTTAGTTCCACCCGACTGATGTGGTAAAAAAACAATAAGGAAAATTTCTAGCAGCTAGAACAGATATTGCCAGAAAAAAATTCGTTGCTTTCTACTTCTATGAAGAAACTGCCTGCTTATGGGAACAGACAACATTTGTTGCTTCCAAAGAACATCAAAATATCGCCTGTATATGGAAACAGACATTTGTTGCTTCCAAAGAACATCAAAACATCGCCTGTATATGGAAACAGACATTTGTTGCTTCCAAAGAACATCAAAACATCGCCTGTATATGGAAACAGACATTTGTTGCTTCCAAAGAACATCAAAATATCGCCTGTACATGGAAACAGACTAAATGTGTTGCTTCCAAAGAACATCAAAACACCGGCAGTATTTGGAAACAGACAACATTTGTTACTTCCAAAGAACATCAAAACATCGCCTGCATATGGAAACAAACAACATTTGTTGCTTCCAAAGAACATCAAAACATCGCCTGTATATGGAAAAAGACAAAATGCTTTGCTTCCAAAGAACATCAAAAAACCGGCCGTATTTGAAAACAGACAAAATCTGTTGCCTCCTAAGACCATCAAAACACCGACTGTATTTGGAAACAGAAAAATTTTGTTACTTCCAAAGAACATCAAAACATCACCTGTATATGGAAACAGACAAAATGTTCTTCACTCGGAGAAGAAGGGCGCCCCTTGTGTATTCAGGAATTTTAATATCATTTACCGGAATAATATCTTTTCTTTCATATTAGATTAAATATTTTTTCGTTCAAAATCGCGAAAAGTTCACTTAAAAAGATCTATTTGTTGATATCATTTGTATGACAGGGTTACTTTAATTAAGCAAACTTTTATTAAAAATCATCGGAAATTTTCCTTTTCATCACATGATCTTCCTATCTAATACAAATGGTTTTTGCACACGGTCCTATCCAATATTAATGATTTTGAATACGGTCCAATCCAATACGCATGATTTTCGCGCATGGTCCTATCCAATACTCATGGTTTTTGAACACGGTCGTATCCAATACGAATGATTTTAAAGAGATCTACTCAAACCACAGATGTGACCGTAATAAGTTCTACCCCATTGATTTAGAGTGGAACTTGGAGTAATTGCAATGAAATTTTATTAGTTTTACTCTAAAATATCTTAAATTCAGTCCATATATATTTTACATACATAGTATTGATTTTAAACTTTAATGTAGATTATCTTTTAGCATTCTCTCGGGCTCCCAGTTAGTGGGGGTTTATAATACACCGACTATATCATCTGCAGAATGCTAAAAAAAACAATCTTAAAAAGGTATCAGGGATTCTGCACTAAATTATATCCATTGTTGAAGTTCCATTTCCGAACTCTGGTGAGCGTGTTATTATTCCCAGATTTACTCTGTTCCGGATTTGTAATACCTGTTAGTCAACCATCCATGAATCAAAAAAATCTGTGATTAAGTTTAAAGTGATTTTAACTATATTTATAAATGCGGTCTTAAGACATCGATACTATGACCGAGTATGAACTGTTTACTCTTTTAAAAAGATGATGAAGATTTATTTTTCTACTATATATAATTGGAGATCATAATTATTTTACTGACTGATGCATAAAATAAACCATGGAGGATCGATATGCCATAAAATAAACCAACCCAATAAATAATGTCCGATTTTAGAATAAACTTTCATTCTTTAATTAATGTATTTAAACTGTTTTAATCGGTTAAAATAGGATCCCTGAATATCTATATATTTCTGCCATCGATTAACAAGATTATTTATACCTCTACCATAAAACTGTATAGATTTTAACGCAAAGAAAACTTCAAATACTCTTTTTTAATTTTTCTTTGGAATAGAATATTTTTTGGCATAAAAATGTGTCTAGATGCTTGAAGAAATGGTTGTCGGTGGTCGAGAGATCAGAAGAATTTGCTGTAAGCGAAGAAAAGTCTGGGAGCTTATGCAGTGCCATCCTGGCAACATGTGACCGAATATTGTCATGAAACAAAATTTTAACCATACTTGAACTCATGCAATAAGTAAAAGCATCACTACTTAGTAATATTCATGATTAGGGCCATATAACTTTCAACATAAAATTCGGAAAATTAACAAAAAGAATACTTAAATAATTAGGAATGTGAATTTTTTATCCAACTATTTGTAAAATCTGTTCTATTTTATCAACCGGGACAGGATATCTGATTGTTTATGGTTGCAACAGGTATGAATATTGCAAAGTTTGGTCTGTACAGTTTGATCGAAGTTTTAATCGTGGGTTAATTGTACAAGTATAGGGCTAAGCTTGTAGGGTTTGGATAATGTCAGTTTTCCTTCTAAAAAACAAAACAACAGCTGTAGCTGTGCTAATACTACTGTATGGATGCACCACATGGACACTAACAAAACACATGGAGAAAAAGCTAGATGGAAACAACACAAGAATACTACGTGCTTTTTTTTAACAAATCCTTGAAGTAACCCTGCAGAAAACAGCAGCTGTACGGCTACTTACCTTCCATCTCACAAACCATTAACATCAGGCTAATAATACATGCTGGCCACCGCCGGGGAAGTAAGGACGAACTCATGAGTGACGTTCTCTTATGAACACCTACATATAGATACGCCAGTACTGGTCTATCAGCAAAATCTTACATACATTACATTTGTGCTGACACTGGATACAGTCAAGAGGACCTGCCAAGAACAATGGGCAATAGAGAAGGATGGCGAGAAGGAGTCATGGAATACCGTGCAATCAGCACGAATTGATGATAATAACTATAATAGTTATAGGTTAGAAGAGGAATTAAACTGTTTCTACTAAAATCGGGCAGTATTTCCCGGACAATCTAATAAAGTAAGTAAAGTTGGCGACCATAGTCGAGGGTAACCCGAAGGCTCCCTTTTCGATTGCTACTACACCAATGTGTAGGGGAGGGCGCTACTCCTTCCCTGGATTGCTCTACTTTACCCTTGATCCGTACCTTATAATGCTGAGTGTTAAGCAAGGAGGCATCAAGTACCATTTTTTGAGTCTTTGGTATGACTCAACCTGGGATTGAACCCAGGTCTCCCGGGCCATTAGCGAACACTCTAACCCCTAGGCCAATGTCACGGACAATCTAATATATTCGCTCAATTCATAGAGTAATATAGTTAGCGTTATATATTAGATAATTCGTATTCTTTCCAATGTTTTTGTTACTACCAAGCTTAATTTAGTCCTTTAATTAAAAATGATAGACTACTTTAACAACTTCTTATCTTACATTAGTTTTTTTATATTAATAACTTTTTAAATTGTTCCTGGAGAGTACATACAAATTTTCGAATGTTTCAAAGGTTTAATGTAATATATCTCAATGACCTGCGATGAACCCGGCGGATTTTATTAATAGATACATCTGGCCGTAGATAAAATTAAGAAAATAATTACCGGAAACAAGGAAAGCGTGGGTGTAAGCTATGACCAATGAAGAACAAGCATTTGGTGGATGTAAACTATGGCCAATGGAAAGCAAGTATGGGTTGTGAGGGAGTTTTAAGACTATGTAAGATCTAGAATTTGGGCTGAAGTCAGTTCCCGCTGGCAGTGCTGATTCCAGATGGCTCCTCCGTGTGTGCAAATTTTCAGTGCGATTGTTCTTCTGCTCTACACAGGTGTCACTGTCGACGAATAAAAGTATAAGATTATATTTGTATATATACGTGTTGCTCGTTATTTGTCAAGACCCAGTGGCAGTATACTTCATAAATAATATGATAGCAGAACTAAATAATTATTTATGGCAACAAAAAACAGCTCATTTAAAGCCGGTGAGTCATGCATTTTCGAGTTGTACCAATTTTTCAAGACAAAAACAAAACTTTAATTGGAGGCAATTAAAATACAGAATGAGTTTTATCGAGGCTTCTGACGTCACCGTTATTCATACGTATTTTTTTCAAAGATTTTTAAAAATCTGATATTAAAATATATTAACGTAATTTCACTATAAAAAAACCTTCTTGTCTTTAAAAAAAAGAATCTGAAGAAAGTTTGAATGTTACTCAAGTTGAAATAATTTGCAAATATTCATAAAAATTGATTCTAATTTTATAATATAATCTGATAAGATCACCGGATGGGTATCTTCTTCTTTGATATTCTGGTCAGATTCAATTTACCATTCTTTATTTAATAGAATTATTTTTGTAATATTTTATAAAGGATCATGTTTCTCGTTGCATAATTTTCATTATATAATTATGCAAGTGATACCACAAACATTAGGGGATGTAAATAATGCGAATCCATTTAGCAGAAAAATTGTTAAACAAAAATAAATCTCACAGCAATAAAAATTGCTGCTTTTAACTTCTGCCAATGGTTTTCATGCCATAAACCAATAATGCAACAAGAATAAGGAGTTATTCATATAAAATTTGATTAATTGCAACATTTCTTAATTTCAGTAATCAGATTAAAAAAAAAGATGTCTTTCGTTGTCTCTAGCCATAATCAATCACTTCTTAATTCGGAAAGCGTTCCTTTCATAATCTGTTGAATTTTCATATTTTACTTTCTGGCATATCAACCTTCGTGGGTTATTTAATACCACAACAATCCTTGTGTAATATAACGGACGAGCGATTTCGTTTTATATATCATATTTACCCCCCCCCCGCTCGGGCAGGATATGACACAACGTCAATTTCTAAGCGGAGTTTAACAGGTTTGAATTCAGAGTTTTCCTTCTCCTAGACTAGTTGCCTCACCAAGACTGAAGAACCTAGTCTGCCCTACTATTTACCCATAGCTGGAGGGAGAATATTTGGATTCATACCTTTCCCAAGGGTATTAGTGCTATGTGAAATGCAACCAGTCTCGTCCAGGATTTGGACTCGTGTCGCCGTGTCCATTTCCTGCGACGATAACCATTACACCACGGGCGATTTCGTTTTATATATCTTGCCTTTGGGTTTAGTTAGGCTGAGAACCTTTCGTCTCAGCACATGGGTTAGTTAGGTGCAAACTTGAGCACAGGTGCTGACGCGCGCGCGGGGAGGATGTGTCGTTCTCAGATGTCAAAATAAGAATCCCAGATAGAAAGGTTGACCAGTGGATGTGAATGACGTCATGCACCGGAAGCGCGCGCAGAGGATTTTAGGGATTTTGAAAAAGTCAGTTGGGTTGAGAACTAGACACCGAACGAGAAGGGTCGACTTTCGGGGCTCGCAGAGGCCAGACGAATTTGCGCGCTACGGGCGGCGCACGATATGGGGGGCAGATGAAAAAGCCAGAATAGAACGAATGTGTATCTCTCTCCTTATGTCGAAGAACCTTTAAACTCAAAAGTAATAAAAAGTTTCGTACCTGAACTAAGAAGTCGTAAGTTTTTTTTCGTGTTTCGGGATTCCTATGTTCTATGTTATATATACGTATATTTCACATCAGTATGCTATGTCCATTTCACACATGGCGTCTGGTATGGCTATGGTACACTTGTAGAAAGATCATAGTGGTACTATTTAACTCGTACATGAAGGGGATATGAAATTTCATACCTTTCCTTAATCTATTAATCATACTGTCACTGGAGATAAAACTCACCTAATTTGAGGCTGCAGTTGAGCCCTTCAGCCATTACGGCAAGAAGATTCACCTACACTAAATTTGAAAGGTTAATCATTAAATCTTAAAAGTTTATTATTATATCATATTACTTTATATCAGGTTATATTATATTAGCTTATATTTAAAGATTAGTTATTACATTAGTTTAAATTAGTTTATCTTTATTGCCTAATCATTATATTTTATTAGTTTGTATCTAAAACTTAATCAGTATCTAATATTTACCTTTCACAATGTTTGTTTTGTAAAGCCACTTCTTTATGATGTGTTTTAAATTTAATTTTTAAAACTCACGTATCATTACAATACAAGGTAATATTTTTTACAACTGCTGCTACAAATACTACTACTACAACTATTACTATTATTGTTCCGTCGACTAGATGTATTTATTACGGTGATTGCACCTCTCAAAAGGGGTAACCCTTCCCCCCAAAAAGGAAACAAACTTTTCGTCTTTGGTGTTGACCTCTAATGCTTGACGACGAGATCCCAATGGCTGAGCAGTTCATGACCCGGCAACCAAGTCGATGATCGATTTCTCGGAAAGTCGTTCGGATTTTTCCAAAGAATTTAGATCTTATAAAAGGAAATGGTCTCACATTTAAAAAAAACAACTAAAAGTTGAAGATGTTTTGCAGAAACTTTGACAGACTCAGACAACGGAAATGATTTAGCACTTCTGGCAAATACACCTGCCTAAGCCGAATCTCTGTTGCATAGCCTGGAGCAGGTAGCAAGAGGCAGTTGATTCTACCTGAACGTTGATAAAACAACGTTCATTTGTTTTAGACAAGATTAAGTCATCTCCATATAAATGGAAAGAATATAATATTAGTAGACCAGTTACCATACCTCGGTAGCAATGTCCAATCTACAGAAAGTGATTTCAACACCCATATAAAGAAGAAATGGTCTGCTATTAACTGTTGGTTGATCATATGGAAATCTGATCTCACTGATAAAATAAAACAGAATTTCTTTCAGGCAGTGGCCGTGTCAGGACTACTGTATGGCTGCATTGCCAGGATACTAAAGAAAAACTAGATAGAAACTATATAAAAATGTCAGGTGTTGTTTTAAAAAGATTCTGGAAGCAGAATTCCGCGAATCAGCGTCTATATGGCCATTTGTATCCATAAACGTTGCAATTAAAAGACAAACAAGATTAATTGAGAAATACTAGAGAAGTAAGTTCAAACTCATTAGCGACGTTTTCCTATCGACTGTTTACACATAGACACACTAGTGAGGGCCGACCATCAGAGATACATGCTTCAACTTTGCGTAGACATTGAATGCCATCAAGAGGACCTGACAGGAACGATTCACCACAAAAATAGATGACAAGCGTCAAGGGATTCTGTGCTAGCAGCACAACATTATATATATATATATATATATATATATATATATATATATAATGTAACTGGAAGAAAACTCAACAATGGTTAAATTATAAATTCATTTCGGCGAAGAATATAATCTTCGTCTCTTTAGATCACACACACATGCTTAATTTGATGGTTTTTGGTTGGTTGGTTGGTTGGTTGGTTGGTTGGTTTTTTTATGGCATATCAACCTTTGAAATATTCAGTTCTATTTCAAACAATTCAGTTTAGTATGAGTACACAGCTTAATTGTTCAAACCTTTCTTTTTCAAAATATTCAGTTTATTCAAACAATTCTAATTCAGCTAATTTTGTTTACACATAGTTAAATGTCAAAACAGTTCTATATATAAAAAATTCAGTTTAGTGTAAGTTCAGTTTCAATGTCAAAAACAGTCACATTTCAAACAATTCAGTTTTCAATAAGCATGCAGTTTAAATGTAAGTACAATTTTATTGTCAAAAACATTCCTATTTCAAGCTATTCAGTTTAGACAAACAGTTCTAATTAAAACAGTTTAACATAAGTATGCTGTTAGTTCTATTTAACCCATCAATAGACCCTATCAGGCGCTACCACTGTGGGACAGAGTGGACCTGAGAGAGATGGCAATGAAGGAGTACTCCGCATTCCCCAAAGCTCCAGCATCACTGGAACCTCACCATCAGTTGTTTAGTGTCATATCAGGACACTCGTTGTGGGGGTGTTTTACCCCACTGCAGAGAAGCAGGTGGTATATTCTACAGTCCCAGCCGACTGGGCAATAATTTGATTGTAAAAATCACAAATATGGATACAGTATATATATATATATATATATATATGCAATTTATTAAGATTTTTCCAATTATATATATATATATATATATATGCAATTTACTAAGATTTTTCCTATTATATATATATATATATATATATATATATATATATATATATATATCCTAAAATCATTTAAACACAGAGTAAGGGATGGGTCCAGTAGCAAAAAGTCCATAGTATATTTTCCTATTTTCATTATTTGGGGTTTTAATTTGGGGGGGGGGGGTTCAGCGGACATAAGGGGGGAGATAATTACTCAAAATCATTGTAATAAAAAAGAAAATCAATTGCTCACATATTACAAAGCAGCAGACGATAGCTATATGGGTATTTTAGCACAAATAAAAAGTCGCAGTTCAAAATATCGTCAAATGAGTCGGCAATGATTTCATTCTTTGATTTCTATGGAGCTTAAAGTATTTGAAAAGTGTATCAATCAAGCAATCATTACATCTACGCTAATATAATTAGAAAGCAAAGTTTCCGCAGCTGAGAATCAATTCAGTGAATTTCCGAAATGGCAGTGTTTGTTTGACTTTCTGTGGGGAAATGGCCGCATTTAAAACTTTCTAATCTCAGACATTATGCAGTTAAACTGAATAAGAAACAGATCAAGCAGTATCATCAAAGAGAGAGAGAGAGAGAGAGAGAGAGAGAAAGAGAAAAAGGTTTGCAAACTCTTCCGAAAAAAATAGGATTGAATGCCTTTAAAATTAGTATTACATGAGTTCAAACACTGATGATTCACCTAAAATGTCATTCAAGTGACACGTCACACCTTATAATTTTATACTTAACGACAAAAAACAAACAAAAAAGGAAGAACACTATAAAAGGCATTTATTTGTTATTAGTATTTAAAAGTTATAAGAATCTAAAATGCTGTCCTTTGAATTTTTCTCCATTGTCGTCCAATTTATAGCCGTTCTCCACAATGCTGTCCTTTGTTTTCTCTCCATTGTCCTCCGATTTATAGTCAACCACAAGAACCTATCATCTTGACACGATATCCTGATTGGCCATTTCAGACGATTGTCATGGATCTCTTCCATATTGAGGATCATGCATACTTTGCCTGCGCAGATAGGCTAACTGACTGGATCATCTTATACCTCCAAGAAATTAGGTAACGCCATGACATCCAAATTAATGTACATATGTCGACAACTCTTCCAGACATATGGTGCCTCAGAGGAACTCAGTACCGACGGCAGCCCACCTTTCACCTCCAGCATATTCCAAGAATTCCTTAGGACGTTGTGTGTTAAGTACAGACTATCCTCCATCGCATATCCCCCAATCCAATGGCCGGGCAGTGAAAACAGCTAAGCAGGTAGTGAATGGGAACACAGTTTCCCAGTGTTCCTTGGATAATGACAATATGACACGGGCCATTTTGCAGTACCGAAACACCCAAATCTAAAGTATTGGCCTATCACCGGCGCAACTCCAGCTCCACCGCCGACTCCGAGATTCCATTCCTGCACAGCCAATCCTCTACAAGCCACACCCCGAATGGATAGTGGCAGTACAATGCCGCGAGGAAAACCTCCATCACGGCAATGCAAAAATAGTAGAAAGGTATAACAAATATACCCACAACCTTCACCCGTTACAAGCTGGTGACACCGTAACAATCTAAAGCCCACTCAATCTTAGATGGAACACAACTGGAAAAACCCTCACAGTCCTACCAGATCGCCAATACCGAATCAGGGTTGATGGATCAGGAAGGATCACACGTAGGAACCACCGTTTCCTCAGAAAATGTAAACTCAAGACTGCACCAACTCCAATACCAAGTGCAATAACAGGACTAATAAACCCCCTCAAGCAACGCTCTACTCTTGCACCTCTATCCCCCAACATAATGACACACACAGAGCAATTGAACCCCACAAACAAACCACAGATACATCCCCAAACCCTCCGATCGTCAAGAATTCCTCGATCTCAATCCAAGTTATTACCACTCAAAAGACCAGGCCTAAAAGAAGGATACTGCCCTCATACCACTCAGCCTACTCGTTGGGGGGGTGTAGAAGTCACTGCTCTAACGTGCAGAATAAACAAGAATAACAACACTTACCGGCTCAGCGTCTCCAGCTAGCGTCCGGCTTGCAGACAAAAAGTAGAACTGGCGGTAACTCAATACCGAATCCATAACACCTGAAATATGACTGAAGCAAGCCGATGTATACACTAATATGCCCATTCACTGGGTCAGCAACCAATCCCTTTTCAAGGGAATGAACATGGCCACTTTCGAATAGTGGAACGTCCCAATATCAATATAATCTCACTTCAACTCGTAATTCATGATTACGCATGTAAGCACAGACTCATTGCTACTCAGCCTTATAAAAGAATTCTAACAACATATATATATATATATATATATATATATATATATATATATATAAGTAAGTAAAGTTGGTGAACGTAGTCGAGGTCGATCCGAAGACTCCCTTTTCAATAGCTACTACACCAAGATGTAGATACGTATTTTATAGTACTGAGTGTTAAGGGTCTTTGGTATGACTCGACTAGAGATTAAACCTCGGTCTCCCGGATGGAACTTCTGGTTAGCATTGAAGCTATCCTGGAGACTGACCGCATTTGACGATTGTACCTTTTATTGCTATAAGAAGCTTACGTGGAGGGCTGTGTAGATCTCTATCATTTTAATTTTTTTTTCTTACTTAGCTTTGCCGGATGCAGTGGAGCATTCTTCAAACTTAAAACATATCTAAAAAAACTTTTCTCTATTTAGTTGTATATATATATATATATATATATATATATATTCACACATACTATAGGTACGTAAATGAAAGACCACTTACATGGAAGCAGGTGCGAGTGTTGTAAATATTATTATCGTACAAAATGGAATTAAATCCAGAACGAGGCTGTTTGTGCATCTCTTTGAGCTAATCCCCCTTAAGTAAGACGTGGCTCCATCTCTAACCCCTCTTTCACGAACTATGATTAAATAGCACAGTAACCTGTACAAGAGAAGAAAAACTGAACTGAAACCACCTGTACTCAGCTGAAAAAGTTCAAACTTCTGTCACATCATGCTAGAACGTAAAACAGATAAACAAAATATAACAATTTTATTTGATAGAATAACTTTTTAACTCGAAAACATTGTTTTACAACGTAAGTAACGCCATTTTGCTTGTTATATACAAATGTCTAAATGAAGGTGTCTCTGTTTCACTTGGTGGTAATGACCTTACAAAACCATTTTGAGTAAACAGTTGGGCAGACTGAACTCTTCAACCTTAGTATGGCATCCTGTCCAGAAGGAAATCTCCTAATTCAAATCAGCAGTATTCCATTTCAAAACTGACCTTATGTCTCATCTTGCCTATGTTGTACACTTATTTTTCGACAACTAGAGACTCTTACCTGCTTATAGAGTTTAAGTATTTTAGTGTTTACGAATAAATAAATAGTTGTAAAATCTATTTTGATAGTATAATATTTCGCCAGAAATCATAAAACATAGGTATTTTTGCTTTAAAATAAAAAAGTTGATTTTGTATTAACTATAAATTGAATTTTATTCTCAAGTAGATGAAGAGTTCTATGTTCGTGTGTGTGTGCGAGTGTGAGTGTGTGTTAATGTATATATATATATATATATATATATATATATATGTGTGTGTGTGTGTGTGTGTGTGTGTGTGTGTGTGTGTGTGAATTTCAGCGTGTATGTGTGTATATATATATACATATGTGTATATAAATCTTTGTGCGTCTTAGTTTGTATATGTGTTAGTGTGTGTGTAAATATATGTATATACATTTTTGTGAATTCGTGGATACGTTAGTGGGTGTGTGTGTGTGTGTCTATATATATATATATATATATATATATATATATATATATATATAAATTTATCTATGGGAGTGACAGTTCGAGTATGTCTATATATATATATATATATATATATATATATATATATATATATTAATTTATATGCCCCTGTGTGTCTGTGTCTGTGTGTGAGGCAATCAATGATAATGTTTTCAATTAAATGTTATCTATTTCATTTTGTCGACAAGTGACAAGTGAGACATAATTGATTTGATAATCTTCTCACCATTACAAACGATTATGGCGTCAACTTTTATTATTTAAAGCTTCCAGCGTCAATGAAAATAAAATAAAATTATGAAATGAAAAATATAAAAAAACAATTGTTGGTATTTACTTACTTCTATTTAGTATGGCTGAAAGCTAAACTACAGGTTGGAAGATTGTGCTACGTCAATTACCTAAATCCAAAAAAAAAAAAATTAATTTTTTCGTACATGTAGTCAAAAGGAAAACCTTGCCAATACATTACAACCTGTCTGAAATTATTATGCAAATCAAATAAAGCTCAATAGCACAGAATGTTCAGAACTAAAATCTCAGATTTCAACTCGTTCAGTTCCACCCTTAGTAAAGTATATAATTGAATTTTCTTGCATTTTTGTGGTTAGTTTTTGAGATATTTTGAATTCACAAAAATGGATTGACTAAAGTTAGTAAGCAGATTAAACTAATATTAGCTTAAGAACCGTGAAATCTTATAAAAATCATTTTTCTTTTTGTCTATAATATATGTTGCAACGGTGATAAAGAAAGGATCTAACAGCTGTTGTAAAACAGAAGATAATAGTCCATAGTCGAGGGTGACCCGAAGGCTCCCTTTTCGATAGCTACTACACCAAGGTGTAGGGGAGGGCGCTACTCCATTCCCAGGATTGCTCCACTTTACCCTTGAACCGTACCTTATAATGCTGAGTGCTAAGCAAGGTGGTATCAAGTACCATTTTTAAAGTCTTTGGTATGACTCGACCTGGGATTGAACCCAGGTCTCCCGGGCCATTGGCGAACACTCTAACCGCTGGGCCAATGTCCCGGTTATATCCACTTCGAAGATATCAAAGAAGCGTTGTTGCCGAAATCATTGAACGATAAAGAAGGTTGTACATATTTTTCATTTTCAAGTAGAGAAATTAATATTGTGAATTGAATTTTTCTGGTTGTGGTAATTCAATTCACGATAAGGAAGGTTGTTGAAAATATAACTAAGTTGAAAACTTGAAGTAAAGTAAAAGGCTTTAAGAACTTTGCTACCTCAAGATGAGTGTAAACTAAAGTGAATTATAGTGAAACAACAACTTTTGGTCAGCGCCTAAATGTTTGATTGGTTTGGTTTGGTTTGGTGGGTTTTATGGCATATCAACCTTTGTAGGTTATTTAACGCCAAATCCATTTTTATGTAAATAATCTGTTCTATTTCAAACAAATCAGTTTAGCATAAGTACACAGTTTAATTGTCAAAAACATCTCTATTTCAAATTATTCAAGCAGTTATATGTAACAATTCAGTTTAGTGTAAATACAGTTTTAATGTCAAAAACAGTTCTATTTCAAATAATTCAGTTAAGCATAAGTACGCAGTTTAAATGTAAGTACGGTTTAATTGTCAAAAACATTTCTATTTCTAGCTATTCAGTTTACTCAAACAATTCATTTTAGCATAAGTATGCTGTTAGTTCTATTTAACCCATAGATAGGACCCTTATAAGGTGCTACCACTCCGGACCAGAGTGGACCTGGGAGCGATGGCAATGAAAGCTCCAGCACTGCTGGAACCTCACCATCAGATTGTTTAGTGTCATATCCAGAACACTCGTTGTGGGTGGGTCTTACCCCTCTGCAGAGAAACAGTCGGTGTATTCAACAGCCCCAGCCGACTGGGCAACTTAAATGTTTGAAAAGACTGAAATTGAGAGAGTCAAGAAAGACAACAGGTATAGAATAATTTATGAATTGGGATCTGTAAAAAATCTTTGTAATCTCTTCAAACTAATGCAAATATTTTAAAGTGTAAAAATTGGGACCAGAAATACATGAAAACTGACTTTTCTATTGTGGGTTTTACCGACGAATATCGAGTGATATTAGATGGACCAGATGAAGAGGCAAAAGGTTGAATTTAATCAAATCCAGACATGCCTGTGGCTAAAAGAAATAAACAAGGAGGCAGTAGTATGATCATATCGGATAACATCGTCAACCAAACCATTATTGGACCCTTCAAAGTCGATGAAGGAGTTAAACTGAACAATTATTGAGATTTTATTCTTTAACTGATAAAAATATCAGTGTCAAAGTTTCCAGATGAAGTGTGTATTAAGACATGACAATTTTCCTTCTGATGTATCTAAGCTTACTCGTGAATTCTTTGAGCATAAAATATTTACTGTGGATAAGATAACAGAATGGCTCCGATCAAATCCTGATTTGAGTCCAATCAAAAATTTTTGGTCAATTTTGAAGATTAAATTATACGATTGAGGCAAACAATATAATGGCAAAGTAGACCTATGGGAAACAATTAAAACTACCATGTCAAAAATTGAACCTGTTTAAGTAAAAAGAAATTAACAAAATCATCGGATGATAGATTACCGACCGTTGACGAGAAGGGCCACTAAATTAAAATGTAAACAATTCAAAGACTTATCATATGTGTTTGTTATTTTTGATGGTTTTATGAGCTTTTTCAATAAAAAGCTAATGAAACCATCAAATATAAATGAACACCTATTATAGAAAAATAAGTAAAATGTGATTATTTTGTATTTTGTGTTGAGAAATTGTTGATAAACTTTTATATGTATTTTTGAATTTATTGTCACACATTTCCATACGTATACAAAGTCAGTGAACAAGAAAATCTTTTCTCTTTCTTTGTCTTCATCTCTCGATATCTATTTCTACATATATTCATATTTACATGAAGATATTTTGTATTTATTGTCTCTCTCTCTCTCTCTCTCTCTATATATATATATATATATATATATATACAGTGTGTGTGTGTGTGTGTGTGTGTGTGAACAATAAATACAAAATATATATAATGTGTGTGGGTGTGTGAACAATAAATAAAAAATATCGTTATATATATATATATATATATATATATTACGTGTGTGGGAACAAGAAATAAAAAATATCGTTATATATATACATATATATATATATATATATATATATATATATATAGTTTTTCAGTTCTTTAGCAAGGTCTACGTATTTATCTCCCTTTTTGCTTTCCTTAAGGTTTACCCGGTAAAGTCCACTACTCTGAAGGGTCTCTCTCTCTCTCTCTCTCTCTCTCTCTCTCTCTCTCTCTCTCTCTCTCTCTCTCTCTCTCTTTGACTATCACAATGTGATCCGTTGTATCTCAAAATTCCAGAGAATTTTGTGCGTCTCATTTTCTTGGACAGATTTTGGATTGTGCATTTACCATTTGTTTGTAATGGTCAAATTTAAACTTCTGGCACAATTAGGTGTTCTTTCACTGGAGTCTAACAGATAGCAAGTCTTCCCAGGTCTTGAGGATTATTCTGGCTGTTCTAGCTGATCTCAACAATCCTGTAGCCTGTGTAGTCTTAATCTTCCTTCAGATCTCTAATTCCTCCAGCGTATCAACTACAATTGCTATCACCATTACCCTTATGTCCAACAGCTTTTTTAAAATTTCTTTGACAAGATCCAATTATTTCTTTATGTATTTACTGTCTTTCATTTTCACTCTGTCATCCACCAGAAATACAAAATTCTCTAAATGACAAGTACTTTTTTTCCGATCAATTAAATACTAAGTCTAGTCTGCTAGTCAGGTGGTCCGTGTTTATCCCAAGTGTCGTTTTCTTGGACGGATTCTCTTTCGTATACATACTATATACTATTTACTCCCTGCAAGTTTTCCACTAGATTTTGATGATTTTTCACCGGAGTCTAAGTTATAGCTAAATACCTCAGGTCTCTAAGACTCTTCCAAGTATTTAAGCTGGTCTTAGCAAATTTGTTGTCTAGATGGCCTCGATTATCCATCTGATTTCTAATTTCTCCAACCTTTTTTATGCATTTAGGTACTGTTCCAAGCACGCCAAAAATAATTGGTATCCCCGTCACCTTTACGTTTTACAGTCCTTTTTTATAATCAAGCAAGGTCCATGTATTTGCTTATCTTTTGGATTTCTTTTATTTGCACTCAGTGAACGGCAAAATCAAGGTCCTTATTTCTTGTTAATCACAACTAGGTCTGGTCGTCTGACCGAGATTATTATTATTATTATTGTTAATATTATTATCATAACATTTTGTTTTTTGCGTCGTTGTTATTGTAGACTTTTTAAAAATCTTTTTTCATTTCTCTGATATTGAAAGAAGTGTACCTTTCTCCTATTTCTGCTTCTCTTCATCTCTCCCCATTCAACGTTATCATCATCATTTTTATGGAATTTATTATCGTTTTTCTCCAAGGTGTTCTTTGTCGTTCTTTTTAGCTGTTCTTCTACCGTTAAATCCATTTTCTTCACTTTTAATTCCCTCTTTCCAAGAACTCAGATAACCCAAAATTTGAACTGACAACCTAATGTAAAATGGCTGGATAGGAATGCAAATCTAACTACCTAAGCAACACACCTTGTTCGCTAGTCCATTAACCATTATTAACTTTTTTCCCTCTCCCGCTTCAATTTGTTTCACGTATTAGCTTATTGCCCAGACACTCATCCCTCTTCACAAAGCCAACATAGGTTTTAGCTTTATATCTAGATCTTTTTTTTCAAAGCCAAGATAAAATTCCTTTTCTTCCTACAAAAATAACGTCACATATCCATATTTAAATGGTTCACCCTGTAGGAATGGAATTGAACGAACAATGTCTCTTTTAGAATTTACTTGATGATCCCTCATTCTTTTCTTTAATAAATTCTGTAGTATGCTTGGGAAGAGAAGTTAGTAGGGTTACCCGTGGCTTTCTCGCCATTTTTTAATTTAGAGTTTGATTTCTCCTAAACTGAGTGCCCACCACAAATGTTTGGAAATCCAATCCAGCTATTTTACCTGTAGCTGCAGAACGAAGTCATTTCATACATTTCCTAAGAAGAAAGAAAGAAAGAAAGAAAGAAAGAAAGAAAGAAAGAAAGAAAATACGAGGTAAGGTGAAGAAAGTATAATAATAATAACAAAAACCTCCAAAAAGCAAAAACAGAACTTGCAAAATAGTCGACTTTACTGTCACGGCTGACCACAGAATAAAACTGAAAGAATGTGAAAAGAAGGATAAGTACCACGACCTTGCTTGGGAATTGAAAAAACTATGGAACATGCAGGTGACAATTATACCAATTGTAATTGGTGCGTTTGGAACAGTAACTAAAGGATTACTAAAGGGACTGGAGGACTTGGAAGTTGGCGGACGAGTGGAGACCATCCAAACGACAGCATTGTTGAGAACGGCCAGAATACTAAGAAGAGTCCTGGAGACTTGAGGGGACTTGCTGTCACTCAGACTCCAGTGAAAAACCATCGGCTAACGCTGATGTGAAAAGCTCTAATGAGTGAATAATGATAATAATAATAATAATGATAACAAGAACAAGAACAAGAAGAACAGGAACAACAACCTCAACAACAACAACAACAACAACAACAAGAAAAACAAGAAAATAACAACAACGATAAAGTAAAAAGAATCAGGAGAAATGGGGTTTAGATGAAGAATGGAACAACGAATTGATAATAATAATAATAATAATAATAATAATGGCATAGAAAAATGTGCCGTGCTAGTAATGAAAAGCAGCAAACGACATTTGAAGGACGGAATGGAACTGCCAAATTAAGGCAAGATTAGAACGCTCGGAGAAAAGGAAACCTACAAATACTTGGGCATCTTGGAAACTGACCACCAAACAAGTGGAGATGGAAGAAAAAAATTAGAAAGAATATCTCAGAAGAACTAGAAAGCTACTCAAGACAAAACTATGTATCAGAAACCTTATCAAGAGAACAAATACCTGGGCAGAACCTCTCGTTAGACATTCGGGACCCTTTTTGAAGTGAGCCAAAGAACTTAAGGAAATGGACCCAAGAACAAGAAAATTAATGAAAAGGCGTAAGACATTACATATCAGAGATGATGTTGACAGACTATATGTATGAAGAAAGGAGGGAGTAAGAGGACTTGCCAGCACTGATGACAGCGTTGACGCATCGATTTCAACGACTCGAGGACTGCATAGAAAAGCACGAAGTTGGACTGATTACAGTAACCAGAAACGACGATACTGACAACACGAAGAACAACAGAATGACAAAAACTAAAAAACAAAAATGATAAGAAAACAACTCTATGAGCGTTTTAAACGACTAATAAGCAACATCTCACACGAGAAAACCTGGACGTGGCTAAGAAAAGGAAACCTTAAGAGAGAAACAGAATCTCTCCTTGTAGCAGCACAAAACAACGCCATAAGAACAAATCTTATCAAAGCGAGAATAGATAAGATGCAACAAAATAACAAATGTAGGTTATGTGTTGATAAAGACGAACCCATCAATCACATGATAAGCAAATGCTGCAAATTAGCTCAAAAAGAGTATAAGACTAGACACGACTGGGTGGGCAAGGTGATCCACTGGGTGATGTACAAGAAATTGAAATTTGACCATATGAACAAATGGTATATGCACAATCCAGTATCTGTCCTAGAGAATGACACCCATAAACTTCTATGGGACTTTGACATACAAACGGATCAACTAATCTTGGCCAGAAGACAAGACCTTATAATAAAAAAGTAAGTAAGGTTGGCGAACGTAGTCGAGGGCGACCCGAAGGCTCCCTTTTCAAGGTATAGGGGAGGGCACTACTACTTCTCCTGGATTACTTCACTTTATTCTCAACATGTACCTTATAATGCTGAGTTTTAAGCAAGGAGGTACAAGTACCATTTTTGGAGTTTTTGGTATGCCTCGACCTGGGAATGAACCCCGATCACCCGCACCATTGGCAAACACACTACCCACTAGGTCAGTGGGCCGGTATACCGTATAATGATCAACAACAAAAAAAAGAGAACTTGCAAAATTGTGGACTTTGCTTTCCTGGCTGACCACAGAATAAAACTGAAGGAAAGTGAAAAGAAAGATAAGTACCTTGACCTTGTTAGAGAATTGAAAAAACTATGAAACATGAAGGTGACAATTGTACCAATCGTGATTGGTGCTTTTAGAGGACTTGGAGGTTGGAGGACGAATGGAGATCATCCAAACTACAATATTGAGAACAACCAGAATACTGAGAACAGTCCTGGAGACTTGAGGAGATTTGCTGTCACTCAAATTCCAGTGAAAGACAATCAGCTAAAACTGATGTGAAAAACTCTCAAGGAGTAAATAATAATAATAATAATAATAATAATAATAATAATAATGGTAATAAGAAGTAGGGGAGTCGGTAAAAGAATCCTTATACCTCTTTATTTACTATAAAAACGAATAAAGATTACGACCAACTACTGATAATCTGTTCCATCAGTTAAATCAAGTAGATATCAGTTTTCAACATGTTAACACACCTCCTCATACTGATAAAGTGATAAAAAATAAAGTGAAATTTCGAAAACTCAAGAGTGATGTTCTGACCGGGACAACATTTAGATCTAATTGAAAATATTTGAAGTATAATAAAATGTAATTTATCTGGTAATATGCTTTTTAATGAAGATACGCACTGGGAAGCAATTAAGGATGAGTAGGAAAAATGTCTATTGAAACTGTCTGAAAACATGCCCGAAAGAATTAGTAAAGCCATCCCATATTAAAAAGGACTATGTCTACAAGTAGGTGATCGTAGTGTAATGATAATTAACTAGGGGAAGTGGGTTCTGCTATCTGAGTTCAATCCTGAACGATACTGGTAGCATTTCAAATTGTACTAATACCCTTCGGAAATTGATGAATGTAACAATCCTCCCTCCAGCTATAGATAAATAGTAAGGTAGACTCGTCATTTCAACCTTAGTATGGCAACCAGTCTAGGAGAAGGAAAACTCTGAATTCAGACCTGTTAGACTCCGCTTAAAAATTGACTATGTTGCATCCTGCCTATGGTAGAGGGATTGGTAAATACAAATTTGTATTTCTAATTTATTTGCTGCTGAGGTTAAATTTTGGACATGTATTCATATACACATTTACGTATATTTGCATATAAATAGTCGGGTAACCAGTCTTGAAGATAGAAAACAACTTGTACATCTAGAAAGGGATGGGCTCTGTCAGAATATTCTTGCTCAAGAGCTGCTAGAAGAGTAGCACCCCTACAACTCAACAAGGTAGTAGGATAAGTTAAAAAGTAAAGTGAAATATGTATATATACGAGGATCATTAAAAGAGTTTCCAGGCTTTTTTCGTATGGGCACCTTTATTGATAGTACACACATGAAACTCTAGTTTCCTTCAAAGTAATCTCCTCCGGCTATTATGCACTTGTTGTATCGTTCCAACAACTTCTCGAAGGCCCCATGGAAGTCTTCTTGTGTAAGCGTGTCAATGATTTTCGTCACAGCCTCTTTCATCTCCTCAATTATCTCATAACGACAGCCTCTGAGCTTAGAGAATAACCAAAAGTCACAGGGAGCAAGGTCTGGACGATAGGGAGGGTGAGGAACTGTCTTGATGCCCATCTTGATCAAATAGTCAGTGACAAGGATGGAATTGTGGACTGGTGCATTGTCCTGCTGGAAATGCCACTGACACGATTTGAAGAGTGCTGGTTTCTTCCTACGGAATCTCTTCCTGAACTCTCTTAAAACCTCAACATAGTAACCCTAACCCTAACCCTTTGGCCAATCAACTCTGCTCTATTGACTTCCTTACTCCTCCCACGCCTCTCATAATCTCTCACAGATTCCATGCCTTCCTTGAATCTCTTATGCCACTCAAAAACTGATGCTCGATTCATGCAAGATGGTCGAAAAGGAGTTTGAAGCATTCCATACGTTTCGGTGGCATTTTTTCCAAGTTTAAAACAGAATTTTATTGCATATCGTTCCTACTTTAGCTGTTTATTTGAACCTGAAATCATAAAAATTGTTCAGTCATTTCATAAAATGTATCGGAATAACATACTGAATTTTCAAGAGTCTACGATAATTTTAAACGCTTGTACAAAAAAAGCCTGGAAACTTATTGAAGGCACCATGAATCAAATGTTTTGTTGTCTTTGTTTGTTTGGAGAGAGAAACTTATGCAGACTCTTGTAATAAAAACACGAAGTAGTTCATTGCTAAACTTGAAGCTTTATTTAAATATCACTAAACTTTACGAAATTAAGATGGAGATTCTTTTGAAATACAGAAATATCTCCCATATTTTCAACTGGCACCTGCGTGATACAAGAGAACTTGCGCAAATGTCAAAAGTATTGTTATATCGTCATCTACAACATCATAACGACACAATAATAAAGACGCAAGAAGGCATCTTTAACAAAATATTTACCGCTCACTTTATTGCAATGGTTCGAAAAGTGTTACTCAAGGTTTGCGTGTGAGAGGGAGCTGGTGACCGAACATAAACTGAAATATTTTGACCACCACTCTTATGGCCTCAACGTTGTGTCTTTCTCGTTCTCCTGATGCTCAACCGGAGGCCTTGGGGTCCACTCTGCTGTGTGCTGGCTTTCTTTACTGCATCTTATCAGCAACTTCTCTGGTTCCCGAGGGCCTCTTCGGCCGGGTGTAGTTTTACCTACTACAGCTCGTCTACCTCCCCTCCAACTCTACTGCAACTGGAACTCGAACTTCTGTCTTGACTGAGTTATATAATAGTTGAACGCCTACTCGATCGCCCACTCGATCCTGGAATGGCATGTTTGATCGTCATCCAGCGGAAATAACTGTCATGCAGTTCACAGGTCACTCTTTTCCGGTGCATCAGTCTATGAGTGTACCATGGGAATTTTTCTTACCTCGTCCCATTTCATCAGCCAATTTCCGCCTACACGATTTCCTCTCATAACTGCCATTAGAATGTATCACTTCCTTCCGGTGCATCACCTTGGAATGGCATTTTTGGCCGGGTCAAAGGCCAAAATACAACAGTATCTCCATCTAATTAATGTCTCATTATAATTATTTATTCTATTTTCAATCATGAATCCCAGTTGCCCAGTCGGGTGGGGCTGTTGAATACACCGACTGCAACTCTGCAGAGGGGTAAGACACCCCCAACGAACGTCCTGATATGACACTCAACAATCTGATGGTGAGGTTCCAGTAATGCTGGGGCTTTGGAGTATATAGAGTACCCCTTCATTGCCATTGCTCTTAGGTCCACTCTGGCCCGGAGTGGTAGCACCTGATAGGGTTCTATCTATGAGTTAAATAGAACTAAACTGTCTACTTATACAAAACTGGATTGCTTGAAATAGGATTGCTTTGATATTCAAACTGCAGCATGGACATAGCATGGATTAGCTATCGATCATATGTAAGTTAGACCTGACCGATAAAATGAAACGCAGTTTCTTCCAATCAGCAGTCGTATCGATACTGCAATATGTATGCACTACTTAAACACTAACAAAACAGCTGGAGCAAAAGCTAGACGGCAATTACACAAGAATGCTGCGAGCAATATTGAACAAGTCCTAAAGGCAACACCCCACAAAGCACCAACTATACGGCCACCTACCTCCCATCACGAAAACTATCCAAGTTAGACAAACCAGACATACAGGACACTGCCGGAGAAGCAGGAACGAGCTCATAAGTGATGTACTCCTATGTACCCCCACACATGGCCAAGCAAAAGCATGACGACCAGCTCGAACATACATACAGCAGCTCTTTGAGGATACAGGATGTAGCCCTGAAGACCTGCCAGAGGCGATGAACGATAGGGAGAAGTGGCGAGAGAGGGTCAGGGATATCTGTGCCGGCGGCTCGACATGATGATGATGACTTATGCTAAACTAAATAGTTTGAAATAGATTCTTTCTGACATTGAAGCTAAACTGAACTAAATTGTTTGATATAGAACTGTCTATTTGTATAAAAATGGATTTGGCATTAAATTACTTATCAAGGTTGATATGCCATAAACCCAAATAAGTGCCCGTGGTGTAATGGTTATCGTCGTAGGAAATGGACACGGCGACACGAGTTCAGATCCTGCACGAGACTAATTGCATTTCACATAGCCCTAATACCCTTGGGAAATGTATGAATCCGATTATTCTCCCTCCAGCTATGGGTAAATAGCAGGGCAGACTAGGTTCTTCAGCCTTGGTGAGGCAAGTAGTCTAGAAGAAGGAAAACTCTGAATTCAAACCTGTTAAACTCCACTTAAAAATTTACCTTGTGTCATATCCTGCCTGATCGGAGGGGTTGGGTAAATATGATAAAACCCAAACAAACAAACAAATATCCCAGAGCAGAAACAGGATGATCGTCAAAGAGATTCCTTAATACTAATAATTTACTAAGCTTTTTGCTTTGTGCCCGTACAATAAAAGTCTAACTTACTTATAAAGGTCAGCTAGTCTTGCTTAACAAGCAGTTTGCCACCCGAGGCGCCCCAATAAATTCCCTAATAGAGTATCTTACAGTCTGGACATTTTCTGGAATTCGGGTACTTCGAGGTCTTACAGACGGCTTTCTTTTAAACGATGAAACTGTGGTTCTGAAATGTTCAACTCATAACAGTTTTGATTTTTTTTCCGGAACAGCATCATTCCGACGTAGCGTAAGATGAGCACGAAAGGCTTTCTGTGTAACAGTTACAGATTCCCACGTCTTAAAAATACGTTTCACCAGCAAATTTACGTTATGCACCGGTCTAAGCTAGGATCGTGACTGATCGTATTTGAAAAAGATGGTAAGACATTACCTCTTGCCTAAATTCAGTTGCATCAAACATTTGACTGTTAAAAATGTGGGATGTATTTCTACTGCATCCTGTTTATAGATGGCTGATCTATATGGAGACAACTCTTCCTCAGTAAAATTATCAATATGACCGTGGTTCTTTTTTTTTCCTCATCAGTGTATATGATGACTAGAATATTCCTCTTTGCTACTAACAGAAGCAATACGAATTTCGGGAAATTTCAAGGTTCTTTCTCGTCTGCGGTTTAAGCGTAGAAATGGAGAACACGGCCAAATTCTCGACACTTATATCATTCACTACGAACTAATGCTTAATTTCATCTAATTTGACGCTATCTGTAACACCTTATAGTCTCTCTAAGGCTTTGCTGGTACCATAGGGTACATTTTGCTAACGGATGCATTTAATAAATTAAGATAAAGTGCGCGTGCTCCCAGATATAATTCACAGCTATCACGGCTTGATAATAAGATGACGAGTGTAGTTCCCTGAGATGAAGCTTCGTGGCGCCACTGTTTCTGAAATAGATTGATGCAAAGCAAACACTATTTTCACTTTTTAATTTAAAAAAATAGTTTTAAATTATATTATTGTTCGTTGCAGCGTGATGTAGTCTGTAGATTATGAGAAACCAAGTCTAAACGAATTGTGACTTAGAAATTTAAATCTCAACTCAAGAGAAAACCATATATACGGTTTTTATAACCGCCTGGTGCGTTATAATGTAATAACGAATTAAACAAGTAGAATATTACAGATCAGTTCAATTCTTGCTAAGCGCTCCATAATACTTGTCTTGTTCCCAACTAAGTTTAGCAAATGACTTTTCTTATCCTATTTTATTTACCTAACCACTCCGCCACAGACAGAATATGACAAATAATTGATTCTTTAGTGAAATAAACTAGATTCTAATTCAGAATTTTCTTTCACCTAAATCGCCCAGTCAGCCGGGGCTGTAGAACACACCGGCTGTAATACCCCCTCCCTCCAGTGCGTCTGATGTATGTCACTAAACTGCATTTGATGTTGAGGCTCTAGTCCTGAAGCCCTGGGAAATGAGGAGCATCCTTTCATTACTATTACTCCTAGGACCACTCTGACCCGCACTGGTAGAACCTGTAAGAGTCCCATCTGTTGATCAAATAGAACAGTTCAATCATTTACAAAGGATAATTAGAATTAGTAATTTGAAACCATACAGGTGTGTGAAAATTATTTGTATTTGATTAGAATACTTGATAAATTGAAATGCTGGTGTTAAATAGCGTTCATATTTACCCAACCCCTCCGCTCGGGAAAGATAGACACAAGGTCAATTTTTTTAAGCATAGTTTAACAGATTTGAATTCAGAGTTTTCCTTCTCGTAGACTAGTTGCCTCACCAAGGCTGAAGAACCTAGTCTGCCCTACTATTTACCCATAGCTGGAGGGAGAATAATCGGATTCATACCTTTCCCAAGGGTATTAGTGCTATGTGAAATGCAATCAGCATGATAAGGTACGGATCAAAGGTAAAGTGGAGAAATCCAGGGAAAGGAGTAGCGCCCTCCCCTGCACCTCGGTGTAATAGCTATCGAAAAGGGTGCCTTCGGGTCACCCTCGACTATAGTCGCCAACTTACTTTACTTTTAGTTCTATAGCGTTGCATTAGAAATAATAAAATTCTGGAATCATTGTTTTTGAAAGAAATGAACTTTTTATTAGAATATTCGTAAGAGTGTGCTTATTTATGGGCATTAATATATATATATATATATATATATATATATATATATATATATGTGTGTGTGTGTGTGTGTGTGTGTGTGTGTGTGTGAAAGTAAGAACAGAGTTATAGCAGATAATGACAGTAGGAAGGGGAAGAGACAAACAAACGAAGGACCAGGTGAATATTTGATAAAATATTAGTGTCGTTAACGCGTCTAAGTTTAAAACGATGATCACTTCAGAAGCAGAATATATATATATATATATATATATATATATATATATATATATATATATATATATATATATGGCCAAAATAACTGATTACCTGCCGCTCAATTGAATATTCATTTCAGTAATAATTTAAAGACACTGAGAGTAACAGAGACGATTTTAAAAAAAGATTCGTGAAGAGTTCAGGGTACAACCAAGATCAGAATGGCTTTTTTTCTCTTGTGACGAGTGTCTTGAACTGAGGTTTAAAAACAAATGAATTTTATACTTAGAAAAATAAAAATTAGAATCACCTTTTTAATTTCTTTTTTACAGGTTTCAATAACGTTTCATGGTCAAATTTTCTGTATCCTTCTTTGTCAAGCCGAGAGCTTTCAGTATCTCCTTGTATATATATATATATATATATATATATATATATATGATTTCATCCAGTGATATTGTCTTCCATTTCATACTTGAAACATGAATCCTATAGTCATGTAACGATAGTAAGAAGGTTATATTTATATTATCATTATTCATTTATAGTTCTTATTGCAAGTTTTTGAATACTTTTTGTCTTTTTTAATGATTGCTTATTCTCATCTGTTCTCTAAAAAATACCCCACATAATTGTTTGTTTGTTCAAGCCTTTTTATATTTTTAGATAAATAAAATCAACCAGAACATTCATTAGATTTACAACTCAAAGGACTTTCAAAATTAACAAAAAGCAAAAGGCAGAAACGAAAATGTAATTTCTTTACTCGACTACATCATCATCATCATCATCATCATCATGTCGTGCCGCTAGCACGGATATCTCTGACCCTCTCTCGCCACTTCTCCCTATCGTTCATCGCTTCTGGCAGGTCTTCAGGGCTACATCCCGTATCCTCACATAGCTGCTGTATGTATGTTCAAGCTGGTCGTCCTGCTTTTGCTTGGCCATATGCGGGGGTCCATTGGAGTACTTCACTGATGAGTTCGTCCTTGCTTCTCCAGCAGTGTCCTGCATGTCTGGTTCGTCTAACTTGTATAGTTCTTGTGATGGGAGGCAGGTGGCCGTATAGTTGGTGTCTTGTGGGGTGTTACCGCCAGGACTTGTTCAATATTGCTCGCAACATTCTTGTGTAATTGCAGTCTAGCTTCTTCTTCAGCCCTTTAGTTAGCGTCCAAATAGTGTATCCATATAGCAGTATCGATACGACCGCTGCCTGGAAGAAACTGCATTTCCTTTTATTGGTCATGTCTGATTTCCATATGATCGAGAGCCTATCGATAGCTGTCCATGCTTTCGTTAGTCGTGTGTCGATGTCTTTTTCGGTTGATAAGACGCTGCTTCCTAGGTAGGTGAATTTGTCAACTAGTTTCAGAGAGGTTCCGTCTAGTGTGGAAATGTCGCCTGTTTGGTTATAACACATATATTCAGTTTTGGGTGCATTGACATGGATGCCAATGCCTGCGGTGGCTCGTTCCAAACTATGCAGTAGTGTTTCGGCTTGTTTGGATGTATTCGCCAGTAACGCTATATCATCAGCGTAGTCGGCGTCGGTAATTGTTTTTGCGGGGTACCTTCCGCTTCTTTTCTTTGTCAGCTCGAAGCCATTTCTCTGATTTTTCGTAGTTCTAAGCACGTAGTCTACATAGATGATAAAGAGGTATGGGGCTAGCGTGTCCCCTTGTAGTACTCCTGCTACAATGTCAAAGTATTCTGTCTCCATCCGGTGAACGTACTTTCACTTTGGTGTTTCTGTAGAGAATTGTTATTGCTGCTACGGTTTCTTTTGGTAGGCCGTATCCTAGTGGGATGTCTAAATGGCCACTTTATTTCAGACTAAATAATAATAGACATAGAATGAAATCTATGGATTACAGCAACTTAAGATTCGTAGATTAACATTTTATCTCAAACGGTAACGATTTTTAACTGAGATAAAAAAAATTCACCTTGAAAATGAAATGAAAAAGATTTAAGCATAAAACCAACAACTGAAAAGCAAGAAGACAAACGGATAAAAGTCTTAAATGTATGTGCCATTTGGATTTTATACGAAACTGAATTACCCTTCCCTGATATAAAAGTTAGCAGTCACAAACATCGGTATCAACAAATAAACCAGCCGGTCATCCAATGCTAATAGAAAAGATGCTTCTAAATTAAGGAAGAACCTTTTAGCCAGATGCGAAAACCACAATTAAATATAGATAAATGAAAGACCAATTAAAGGCACTTTAACTTGTTTAACTTAAGATTGTTTCGGTTTTCATTTTAAAAATATATATGCCGCGTCACTAGTACATTATATATACATATATATATATATATATATAGAGAGAGAGAGAGAAAGAGAGAGAGACATACATACATACATGCATACATACATTGTTGTGGGTGACTCACAATGACCAGAATAAGAGAATATTACCCAAGAACTAAGCTGGTAGAGCAAAGAGCCGCAGCAGGGGCAGCCGTAGTAAATACCTTGCCTGTCTTCGTGTACGTAGAACCAAGGAGAACCCTCCTCAGAGACTTTGGATACATTTGTATAGGCACCTCATATCTCCGTGTTGAGTTATTTATTTATTGACCCCTAATCATCATCATCATCATGTCGCGCCGCCAGCGCGGATATCCCTGACCCTCTCTCGCCATTTCTCCCTATCATTCATCGCCTCCGGCAGGTCTTCAGGGTTACATCCTGTGTCCTCACATAGTTGCTGTATGTAAGTTCGTGCTGGTCGTCCTACTTTTGCACATCCATTAGTGGGGGTCCACAGGAGTACATCGCTTATGAGCGCGTCCTTGCTTCTCCAGCAGTGTCCCGCGTGTCTGGTTCGTCTAACTTGTATAGTTTTCGTGATGGGAGGCAAGTGTCCGTATAGTTGAAGTCTCGTGGGGTGTTGTCGCCAGGACTTGTTTAATACTGCTCTCAACATTCTTGTGTAATTTCCGTCTAGTTTCCTCTCAAGCCGCTTCGTTAGCGTCCATGCGGTGCATCCATATAGTAGTATCGACACAACCGCTGCCTGGAAGAAACTGCGTTTCATTTTATCCGCTAGGTCTGACTTCCATATGATTGAGAGCCTATCGATAGCTGTCCATGCCTTAGTCAGTCGTGTGTCGATGTCTTTTTCGGTTGATGAGACGCTACTTCCTAGGTAGGAGAATTTGTCTACTAGTTTCAGAGAAGCTCCGTCTAGTGTGGCAATGTTGCCCGTTTGGTTGTAACACATATATTCAGTTTTGTTTGCATTGACATGGAGGCCAATACCAGCTGCGGCACGTTCCAGACTATGCAGTAGTGTCTCTGCTTGATTAGGCGTATTCGCTAGTAACGCCATGTCATCAGCGTAGTCGGCGTCCGTGATTGTTTTTGCGGGGTACCTTTTGCTTCTTCTCTTTGTCAGCTCGAATCCATTTTCTCTGATTTTGTCGATCGATGTCCTAAGCACATAGTCTAGGCAGATGATAAAGAGGTACGGGGCTAGTGTGTCTCCTTGTAGTACTCCTGCAACAACCGGTCATAACATACATACATACATACATACATACATACACGTGGTTGTGGGCACTCTGAAATGGTTATCTTCGTAAATGGGCAGGTCGACCCAAGTTCAAATCTCGGATGAGGCTGTATGCATTTCACAGGGTGAAAGTTATTTATCCAACTATTCTCCCTCCACCAACGTGTAAATAGTAGGGAAGACTGTGCTCTTAAACCGTGGTATGGTGACCGGTCTAGGTGAAGGAAAGCTCTGAAATCAAACCTGTTGAATATCTGCTTAAAACTATCCTGTGTCACATCCTGTCCCCGTCGAGAGGTACGAGCAAATACATGGATGAGGTGGTATCGAAAATATTTTGCCCAACCAAGAATCGAAATACATTTTTAATTTATTTTTTTAATTTATTGATTTGGAAGATTAAAAGAAACTTTTGAAACAATGTTCCACGTGTATAGAACTGATTGATTAAATACGTGTCTGAATTTCTGATATGAGGCGTGATAATTTTTATAACTTAGAATATTCAGATTATTGAGCTGATATCTTTTATTATACTGACAACGTTCTAGTGACAACGTTATACTCACAACTCCATGTGTCCTTGTCTTTACCGGACACATCGCGCAGTGGATAAGACGTTAAGTGCTTTTGAGTGAAATCATCTGGAGGTTGCAGGTTCAATCCCAACTATAGGTAAGAATAACAAGAGACACTTACTACAAGTTAACCCTTGTACTCGGTCATGTTTAACAGAACTGGAGCAGTCTACCCTCGGGGATTAAATAAAGGTTTCGGTTAGAGGTTCTGTGTAGATTACCTAGTTCGACATGAAACACCTGAAGAAGGTCGAAGGACATATCGACCGAAACATAGGCAGTATAATAAATGAAGATGACGTAGTTCGAATATTCTATGTGGTAAAAAAATGATGAATGAATATATGAAATAGCATG
>OY757940.1:31378945-31421445 GCA_963585895.1 Sepioteuthis lessoniana
CTTATCGCCAGCCCTATATTTACAGCATTTCTTTATTACTTCCCATTTCAGTATTGGATCTATTCCTTTTTTATCCTTGACCTCCCAGACATAACTAGATAACGTGGTACTATGCCTATACTTCTCGTGGGAGAAACTCGTTTTAAGGTTATAGTACATAGTCTTAAATTCCCCTTGCGTCGACCCAAAATATACCTTTTTATTTCTATCATTACCCGGATCACTATATACTTCCACTTTATACATCACACATTCTTGTTTACATTTGCCTTCCAGTGGGCATCTAACCTTATCCCTACAATTACATTTAGCAATCACCTTATTTTTCTCTTTACTTAGTTTAGCTATATTACTCTTACTTATTATGCCATTGATGTTGGGCAGGCAACTATAACTTAATTTAACACAATTCTTATTAAATATCTTATGTTGCGGGTTCCCACTGGGGAAATTTCTTTTTAACAACTTAAAGAATTCTTTCCCTAAGTTATTGACTACCTCCATGTTATAGGGGGGATTAAACCATAGGATTTTTCTAGGTCTATTTCTCCTTTTTTTGCGTATTACTTCCCTCCCTATCCCGATATTCTAATTTATCCTATATCCGTCATTCTTCAATGCCTCCTCATATTCCTGCTTGCTTCGTTCAAAAATTTCCTTATTAGAGGAGTTCTTTGATAACCTATGCTCTATTCCCTTAGGTATGTGTTTAAATACCTGTATTGGGTGGTTGGATCCCCTGTCCACATTACGCAGGTCCTGGTTCCTTTTTCTAAACGGAGATACAGTTCCATTGTATCGGTTTAAAGTAACATCAAGATAATCGGCAATTTTTAGATCTGTTTGCATATCTAACCTCCATCCAAATTCGCCAAACAGCCGATGCAATCCTTTTCTAATACCATCACATTTTCTGGCGATAATCAAACCATCATCATATGATAAAGTCTGTGGCTACTCGGGTCCACAATCTTATTAATGCTATACAATAATACACACCCCACGAGCTCACAAATTTCGGCCCCATCATATGCCCCTATTGATGTGTCGAAATTCCCACCTTCCCCTTTTTTATCCATATACTATCCTCATAGTATAGCAATGTTTTATGACAATGCTTAATTATCTCCACCTTGTCTAAAGGTATCACCATATATTCCTTAGCTAAATCTAACGCTCTATCTAATGTCCTTTCGGTTATCGATGGGTAAAATTCCATAATATCATATTTGATAAAGGAACACCTATCATCCTTATCGTATTCCTCAAACCACTTGATACAATCTTTTGTGCTTCGCCACTGGTTAATATTTAATGCTAGCCTAAGCCAAGCACATATGTCTTGCACGATTATTTTACTAACCCTACCTATTTGTGTTTTGGTCGGGTTAATAAGCCTACATTCAGGATTGGTCTTAAAATCACTTTTGTGGTTCTTGATCGTAATGAAACAATTCTTGGTATTGTATTTTCCACTCTATCTACAATACCTAATCTATGCGCCAATATTTTTGCCTCGCTATTCAACTCCTTTTCGAGATCAGGTGGGGCTTTCCTATAATGTTTAACCTTAAACATCATTTGCTTATATTTTCCCTTTCTATTTCGTACAAATTGCCCGACTTATCCGACCTTATAAATATACTGTCGGACACCTTAAATCTCCTCATATCCTCATTTTCTGCTGGATATTACTGCGCATTTCCGGAAACTTTATCTCCTTAACCATTCCTATCATTTCAGCCTCAAACTTATCCATCTCTCTAATATGGGGGGGTCCTAGTTTTAAACCCGTATTCCTCCTGTCCCTCCTTTTCAGTACAGTCAATCGCACTGAGAAAAAAATATGCCTTTCATCTCATATTTCTTATGAAAGATTCTATCCTTCTCAACAGAACTAACTTATACTGATGCCTATTAGGTAGTGGTATATTTTTATATGAATAATTTATATTCGCCTTCTCCATAGTAAAAGGAGCAAAAAAAGTGCTCTGTGGCAAACACCAGAGCTTAAATATTTACTAATCTATTATCTACCAGCATTCACGGTTACCAGAAAAAAAGAAAAAAACAACGCCAGGAACAAGATATATATATATAAAGTGTTGTTGGCGACCGTAGTCGAGGGTGACCTGAAAGCTCCCTTTTCAAAAGCTACTACATCGAGGTGTAGGGGAGGACGCTACTCCTTTCTCTGGAGTGCTCCACTTTACCCTTGATGTGTCCCTTATATTGCTGAGTATTAAGCAAAGAGTTATCAAATACCATTTTTAAAGTCTTTGGTATGACCCGACCTGGGATTGAATCCCAGTCTCCCAGATCATTATCAAACACTCTAGCCACTTGGTCGCATCTGTTTTGGCATGTATGTGTTGACTTATACACCAGAAAAGATTTTAATGCTTAGCATTAAAATCATCCAATATATATATGTATATATATATATATATATGTGTGTGTGTGTGTGTGTGTGTGTGTGTGTGTGTGTGTGTGTGTGTTTGTCTCTGTGTGTGTGTGATCATAATTATAATAAGATACGTTTTTTAGTGATTTCGTTTAATATCTGGAATAGAGCTACTTAAATGTCAAAATGTTGGAAAATGATAAAAAATTTATTAAAGCTTAAAAACCGTTTAAATCACAGCCATTATTTAATCCCTAAGTGATATGGGCGTGAAACTTTTAGTCACGAGTTGTTGGCATTCTAATTCATTCACTCTTTCATGTTTCTCCAGTCAACCATGAAATTATTGGTACGCTCATGAATATTAAATTTTTTAACCCATTTCTGAGGATTTAATTCTTTTATGATGCCAGACATTAAATACAAAAATAGGAATATCAAACTCAATTTTAAGAAGTATTGGTTAACTTGACTAAATATGAGTAGAAAAATAAACAAACGAGGAAAAGACAAAATTATTCGTACAGTATGAAAACGAAAATAACCTTAACAATATTAATTTTCAATAGCATGGCCTCACATCATTATAACTTACTGTAATCGTTTTCAAAAAAATTTTATGAGATTTGAACAAATCTTTTCTGCAATTTTCTTACACGTTGTAATTTCTAATGAATTTTTGGTAACCGACGATGTATTCGAACTTTCAATTCTTACTATCGATTTTAAATAGAATTCAATTCAGGACTCATTGAATGCCATGGCAGAACTGTAGTCTTCTTTTTCTGAATCCATACAATCATTGATGTATGTTTAGGATTATTATTTTACGGTAAAGTAAATCGCCGACCTAAATCAAGATTTGACGCTGATATTTGTAGATTTTCATCCTGAATTTTTATATAGCCTTCAGATTTCATTATTCCACTTAATGCAATTAACTGCCCAGCCCCTATTGAGCTGAAATAACTCCCAAACATCATAGAGCCACCTCCATGTTTTAATGCTGGCACTGTGTTCTTTGGGAAGAAAGCTTCACCTTTCTTGTGCCATATCTTCTGTATATCATTATGCCGAAAAGCTCAATTTCCTTTCATCACTCCATCATACCCCAAAAGCAACTTTCTTTGCCAAGAACGTTTTTAGTAAAATCAACTTGAGCAACAATGTCTCATAGTTTGTAAAAAGAGGTTCGTCGTGGAGTCCTACACAGGGACAGCATTGGCCGACCGACAAGGGCTTGCAGCAAATCCAATCTGACACTGGATGAAGTTATGAAGAACTGTCAGGTACAATAGGGACGGATGGTGAGAAAGAGTCAGGGAATTATGAGCTATCACTAAAACTTGATGATGATGATGATGATGATGATGATGGTAATAAATTTCCCTATAAGTTTTTTTTCCCAAAAAGTTGAGGTTTTTCTTTTGCTGATTTTTTGTCATTATTATGGAGGGACTAGAAAATTCCATGTATGCTACTTTTCCACTTTTTTGTGTGCAAAGAGTTAATTTAGCATCTTTAAAAGACCCCTCTCCAACGAGTATCCTGGATAGGACACTAAACAATCTGCTGGTGAAGTTCCGGTAATGCTGGAGTTTTGGGGAATGTGGAGTATCCCTTCATTGCCATCGATCTAACGTCCGCTCTGGCCCAGAGTGGTAGCACCTGGTAATGGTCCTATCTATGGGTCTAATAGAACCAAACCGTAGTTTCAAGAGTTTAATTATTTTGCATTTAAACTGCGAATTTATGCTAAACTGGATTGTTTAAAATAGAACTGTTTTGACATTTAAACTGCGTACTTATGCTAAACTACATTACTAGAAATAGAACTGCTTTCATATTTAAACTGCGTTCTTATGCTAAACTGAATTGTTTGAAATAGAACTGTTTTTGACATTTAAACTTTACTTACATTAAACTGAACTGTTTGAATTAGAACTGTTTGACTAAACTGAATAGTTTTGACAAACTGTGTACTCATGCTAAACTGAATTGTTTGAAGTAGAACTGACTATTTGTATAAAAATGGATTTGGCATTAAATGACCTACAAAGGTTGATATGCCATAAAACACCAAACAATCAACCAACTTCTCCAGTATTATAAGATAACTTGTCTCTTTGCGAGTATAAAATCTTACAAAATTCCATCAATACTGCTATTCTTATGTTCCAGCACAGCAATTTAGGGCATTTAATAAATTCCACCAATAATTATGGAGCCAGAATATCAACAATTTCTGATATACATTGTCATCATGGAAGTCGGGATTTTTCTTTTGTTCTCCCTTTCATACTTCCGTTCTTCCACCTTGTAGTTAAGTTTTGCTTTTGTACAAGGAACACTTAGTATTTATTTGCCCTTTTTCGAATTTTCTATTCTCATTTCTCATCAGATAATTTCATTTTTTTCATGAAAATACATATAACTAGTAATAATGAGACTGCTATAAGTAGGTGAGTAATTATATATATATATATATATATATATATATATATATATATATATATATAATCTCTTTTTTCACTGTATTCGTTTATGATTATTGTCAGTGTCGCTTTTGTAATTAATTCTGATCTTGTAAATTGAATTACCATAACTGGAAAATCCGGTAAACACTGGCGCGCGACATACGGAAACAGTAGACAGCTGTTTCAACCTTATTACGTCTTATCAGCAGTATACACCGTGATATCCTCCACTGAAGATCGAACCAGCGACTACAGAATGCAGAGCCTAAACTCTAACACTGATCACCTGTCCACATAGCACATAAGTGATGCCAAATTAACTAGTCATGGCAATTGTGGGACCAATTAACCTAAATATGTCTTTTAAGTTACATCCGTACACTTTACGCAGGATACGGTCACCTTGGGCTACGACTTCCCCAGAGGATTGGAAATACACATCCGCGTAATTATTATGACCTTAAGGGCAAGGAAATAGATATTTTTTTACATCTTTTTTTAAGTAGAGGAATTATATTGTAAATTGAATTGAAGTGTTTGCCCGATTTTCTAGTCTCGGTAATTCAATTTACAATATAATTTACAATATTTGGTTGGTTGTTTGGGTTTTATGGCACATCAACCCTTGTAGGTTATTTAACGCCAAATTCTGTCTCTATATATTTATACATATTCAACCGAAGATTTCAAAATGAATACTTAGGTAGGTAAAATTTTCTATAAGCAGGATTTCATTTGTTTGCACAAGATTAACCAGTTCTAATTCGTCATATTTTTGGTGCAACTCTGTCTCTCTCAAGAAGGATAGAACGTCATCTATTTTGACGTTCTCGAACAGATCGGTAAAACTATTTACTTTGAAAAATCGCTTTCTGATAACAGCGAAAGCTCTGCATTCTATAAGAATGTGTTTAACCATGCAAGTTGTCTGACAGGTCAAAAACTGTGGTTGTGGTTACTGTTTCAAAATGAAAGAGTGAGTAAGCCTTGTATGACCAATTCGTAATCGGGATATAACAACTTGTTCTCTTCTTGATTTTCTCGATGCGGGTATCCACTCTCCCAAGTTTGGCTGAATTTGGAAGATTTTATTGTGGATGTTATTGCTCCATCTTGTTGCCATTTTGTGTGAAGGAATTTATTAATTGTTGGTTTCAGGTCAGTATATTATGATATAATTTCTCTACTTAAAAAAGAAAATGTAAAAAACGCATCTAATTCTGGTCTGTTATTTAATGAGTTCATTCTGCTTAGTAATACATTTATTAAATATACGACAATAAACATGGCGGTAAGTTTGTTGCCAGCCAGACTTCCATATTAAATGAATTTATACTTTTTTTTTAAAGAAATTGTCTTTTATACGCATTGATGCTTTGTTGAAAATTCAATGATAAAACAGGTAAGTCCACCAGGCGAAGAGGCTAACGTGCTAAACTAAACATCATTTGTGAGCAAGTTCGATCTCTACTCGTGCTATTACGTTCAATTTAAGTGACCCCCCGCTTACTCCCCAGCTGTGGGGAGATATGAATGCTGAAGTGAACTTCTCAAACAGTAATGAGAAACATCTAACAGACTGCTCACTCGGTAAAAGACTAAATAAGTAGTGCATTACCCAGCAGCCAAAGTGCTCACGTGACTTGCAGTACTCCATTTCGGCTCTGATTGGGCTAAACGGGGTCGGAGAGGTTCGATTTGATCAGTCAACTGGTCATGTTCAGCCCTATCACCAATATATTTGTCCCGACCGTATTCGAATTGCCTCTGTAGCAAACACTCAAGCCTTTTTTTATCGAAAAGTTGCAAGAAGACGGTGGCAGAGGGTCAATTGTGCTAGGATAGCTTTACATGAAACCATTTAACTGTGTGCAAACAAATGATGAATATTAGATATAATTATTAGTGTTAAATAGCAATACTTGAAACCATTTAACTGTGTGCAAACAAATGATGAATATTAAATATAATTATTAGTGTTAAATAGCAATACTTGAAACCATTTAACTGTGTGCAAACAAATGATGAATATTAAATATAATTATTAGTGTTAAATAGCAATACTTGAAACCATTTAACTGTGTGCAAACAAATGATGAATATTAAATATAATTATTAGTTTTAAACAGCAATACTTGAAACCATTTAACTGTGTGCAAACAAATGATGAATATTAAATATAATTATTAGTGTTAAATAGCAATACTTGAAACCATTTAAATGGATCCAAACTTGTAAGCTCTTGCACGGTTTAAAATAGAGTTACATGCAAATTCTTCGCTTACAAACCAAATGTGTGTGTGTGTGTGTGTGTGTGTGTGTGTGTGTGTGTGTGTGTGTGTGTGTGTGTGTGTGTGTCGTGTGAATAGGATTTAGCATAGTAAAGTAAAGTTGGCAACTGTAGTCGAGGGCGACCAGAAGGCTCCCTTTTCAATAGCTACTACACCAAGGTATAGGGGTGGGCGCTAGCTCTTTCCCTGGATTGTGCCAATTTACCCTTGATACGTATCTTATATTGCTGAGTGTTAAGCAAGGAGGTATCAAGTGCCATTTTAAAAGTCCGGACCATTGGCGAACACTCTACCCACTTGGCCAATGAGCCAGTCTCTACCCATATGTATTTGAACAAATAGTAATTTTGCTGAGAATCAATTTGTTTTTAGAGTTAAAGATGCAGATTTTGCGAAAAGAACCAAATTGTATGGCAACCAACAAAACCAGACACGTATTTCGTGATATTTCGTGGATCTGAATATTTCATTTCGGCATTTTCTTTTTTTTAATTAATGAATTAAAAACAGTTTTTATGTTCACTCAAATACTTATGATCGGTACTCACGCGATAGAAATCTATTGAAAATATTTTTCGTAAGTAATCGAATAAGCAAAATCAATCAATCTTTATTGTCTAAGATTGCAGAGACTAATATGTATTTTAAGAGATTTTTATTAAATTTTGGCCATTCTTCCAAATGACATCCAACTTTATCGTGTTTGTCGTGTCGAGACTGTTTCCCAGGCATTTGGCTTCGATAAATTATAAGCTTTTTACTCTTATGAACTGAATGTCAATTGACTGTCTTCATCGTATGAAAGTGTTTTTTAGCTGGGAAGGAGGTTCATAATTTGAATGATGGGGAAATACGCCAAAATAAAGACACTGTTAAGTAAAAGAAATACGACTCTGGACAAAAGTAAAACAGCTTGTTAATTCTTTTTTAAGGATGCTAGAAGTATCTGAAAATGCGCTTTCGCTAACTGTTTTGGTTTCTTTGCATATCAACCTTCATAGGTTATTTAATGCCATAGCCATCCTTATTGAAGAACAGTAGTGGCACTATTCAACCCATAGCTGAGAGGATACAAAGGTTATTTGTCCGAAAGTGAACGTAGTAACGCGACTGGAGTACGAACTCACTGCAATTTCGTCGTCTATTACTTTAACCATTTACCACAAAGACACTATCCCTTTCACTAGTCGTATTTGTGATTATATCGGGTACATGTTACAGTATTCACATTGATAAAGTATAATAGAGATCGGTAAGGTATAAACCTTATAAAAAAAAAAGGATGGAATATTTAGAGAATGTTCACTTTGGCATTTTATTTAGTAGTAAGTAAACTAAAAAGAGATAAGACGTAAAACATTTTCTTTAATAGCTTCATAAACTATACCCTAAACAAACTAGATTAAATCATTTTAATTAGAGATATGATTTTTTTTTCTAGGCAATGCAGAGGAAAATAAAGAATAACCCAAAGTTAAGGGAAAAAATATGGAATCATCTAGTAATTTGCATTTCTAAAACAAACCTAGATCTATCTACAGTTGAAAGACAATTTTCTAAGGATTTGGGCAAATTTGATTAAAAGAAAACATGGTTCCAACAATAAATTGAAAATATAGAGAGAATCAAAAAAAGCAGTCCACAATGGAGTGTAGCGCAAGAAGCTGTTCGTTCCTAGTCAGTTATGCCTAAAATTTCGTGTAAATATAATTTTAGTAGATCTAATGTCATCTAAGAATTCAGTAAGTCGATTGATTGATTGATTGATTGGTTGATTGGTTGGTTGGTTTTAACGGTAGGTCAACACGTCTAGGGTTATTTTATCCCCTTAAATTGCATTTATTGTAAGTATATATTTACACGAAATTATTTCTGAAGAGTTTTTACGCAGTTATGCGATATTGAGTATTCCTATCTAAAAAAATATCATTTTCGCATCTGTCATTGATCTAATTACAAATACTTCAATCGAATAGTAGAAATAATATGATTTCAAGACGCCATTTCTTTTCTCAAGAACTCCAAAACTAAATACAGTTTAATGTCATTATAAGGACACTTCTTTTGGGTAAGAGGTATTGTTGGGGTAGTCTTGAGTTTGTAAGCGTGTATGCTGCCGAATTCGTGTTAGGAAAAGGCGAAGGAAAATTTTTAAGTAAAACGAAAAGTCTACAAAATAAACAAAACAGCAAAATCCATAAACCAGAAGTTTGACAGCGAAAAATTATCTTTCATATATTAGAGTTTTTTTGAGAGCTTTTCACATCAGCGTTAGCTCATGGTCTTTCACTGGAGTCTGAGTGACAGCAAGTCTCCTCAAGTCTCCAAGACTCTTCTTAGTATTCTGACCGTTCTCAATAATATAGTCATTTGGATGGTCTCCACCCGTCTGCCAACTTCCAAGTCCCACAGTCCCTTCAGTATTCCTTTAGCTAGTGTTCCAAACGCAACGATTACAACTATTATAATTGTTACCTGCATGTTCCACAGTTTTTTCTATTCCCTAGCAAGGTCGAGGTACTTATCCTTCTTTTCACATTCTTTCAGTTTTATTTTGTGGTCAACCGGGATAGCAAAGTCGACAATTTTGCAAGTTCTCTTCCTTTTTGTTGATTATTATAAGGTCTGGTCTTCTGGCCGAGATTAGGTGATCCGTGTGTATGTCAAAGTCCCATAGGAGCTTATGTGTGTTATTTTCTAAGACAGGTGCTGGGTTGTGCAAATACCATTTGTTTGTATGGTAAAATTTAAATTGTTTGCACATCTCCCAGTGGATCACCTTGCCGACCCAGTCATGTCTAGTCTTATATTCCTTCTGCGCTAATTTGCCACATTCGCTTATTATGTGATTGATGGTTTCACCTCTGTCAACGCATAGCCTACATTTGCTTTTTTGCTGCGTCTTATCTATTCTCGGTTTGATTTGATTGGTTCTTATGACGTTGTTTTGTGCTGCTATTAGGAGAGACTCTGTTTCTCTCTTAAAGTTTCCTTTTCTAAGCCGTGTCCAAGTTTTGTCATGTGAGATGTTGTTGTTGTTGTTATTATTATTATTATTATTATTATTATTATTATTGTACATTTTATAAAGATGTGATAAGCTTATTAAAACAGAATACCTATTGACCCTTGTGTTCTTTGCGCCCGCTCCTCCGCTAGTACCTACTTTTTCTCACTGACCGTTATCTCCAGCATCACTTTTCAAAATCCCCAAAGGAATTCGGTAGGTTAGAAGATATATATATATATATATATATATATATATATATATATATATATATATATATATTCTCTTCTTCCACCAGATAAGAGTCAGGAAGTGAGTCTGAGAATGTTGTTCTTAGCTAGCTGGCTTTGCGTGTCATTTGGGTTATTTGTCGCCAACGATCTTCTTTCTTATGTCTAGCATGTCAACTTTAAAAGGTTGTTTTACATCAACCTATGAACCCTTACAGGAGTCATACCTTTGCAGTGGATACAGTCAGTATGTTCTAAGCCCTGAAAATGTGCACAAATTATGTAGAGAAACTGTATTTCACTGAAATACATTGGCAATTGAATCACAAAAGAAACTCATTACTTTCTTTAAAATGGATGTGAACAAGTCGAGTATATTCATGTTTTGTTTGAGTAATTAATTCTAACGGCAGGTCAACCTATTGAGATTTATTGATTGCCTAGATGTTTGGTTTATTTTGGTTTCTTTGTTTAATGGCATATCAACCTTTGTATGTTATTTAATGCTAAAGCTATTCTCCTAGGAGAACAATGGCGGTACTATTTAATCCATAGCTGGGAGGATAAGGAGGTTCCTATCTTTCCCAAGGGTATTTGCCCGAAAGTGAATGTAATAGCGCGACTGGAATACGAATTCGCTTATAACGATTCTGCCGTCCGTCGCTTTAACCATTACACCTCGAGGACACCCCCTGCCTAGATGTTTGTGTATTTTGTTTATTATATATTTATACCAGAGTAAGCCAAAAAGTAATGCCTTTTTTTAGTGCAAGAATAATTACCGACACAGGAACATGTATCATATATCAAAATAAAGCTACTTCACAATAGATCACACACCCACTTCTTAACATAGTCAACCTTTTTATCAATAGTAATATTCTACCCTCTAATGAGAATATGTATCCTGGTTTCGTAAAATTCTGCTGACTTTTTTTTTTCTTTCGAGTCACTTCATCCCTGCAGTTTCCACTTATTCGTCATTGGCATAAAGTTTGCCTCTTAAACCGCTTTTATGGAGCCAAAGAAATAATAATTTGAAGGCGCTAAATCTGATGAGTATGGAGGATGCGGTAAAGTTGTCCACCAAAATGAGGTGATTGTCTACCTTGTCCTAGTACTTGTGTGTGGTCGAGCATTGTCATGCAGAGGAGGATATTATTGATTAGCAAGTTGGGTCTCACTTCAGATTACCGTCTCTAATCTTTTGCTAACATCTGAGTAAGAATTACAAACGATTCGCTCTCAAATCATTAAAAATAAAGGAAAATATATGGCACTAAAAATAACCGATATATATTCGGTTGTTCTGAAAGTAATTACCGAGGTTGACTGAAAAGTTCATATGATGACGTCATATCCGCTGTTGATGACATTATTGATTAATGGGATCCAAGCAATATAACAACGATGAAAGTGCTGTATGGATACTACACCGAAATATGAACATCATTCTATGAGAGTATCTTTGTCACCCTATGAACATTTGACACAAGTACGTTTTACCGTTTGGAATATAAAAAAAAAAAAATATTTGCTAAATTTACTTAAAATTTTCATAAAAAATCAAATTATATAAATGTTCAACAGCAGCAGCTCGATAGAAAAATAAATTTTCCGTCCTGAGGTTTTCCGACGAAAAAAAGAAAAACGAACTAAAAGAGCGTTTTCAATCTTTTGGGGAGGAAAATCACCAGATTTCTTTCAACATAGACAGAAAATTTATTTTTTTACAAGGGTAGCTGTCAAAAACGAGCTATCTTGTTGATATCTAAATATGGTCATGATTTTTTATTGGAGCAGAGCAAAGTTGAAGTATGAAAGATTGGTTGTTTGGTTAGATGATTGGTTGGTTTTTTATGACATATCAACCCTTGTGGGTTATTCAATGCCAACTCATGTAATATATGTATATATGATTTGAAAAGGAAGGTTCGTAGGTATTTTTATTTTAAATGTGGTAGAACGTTTTTGCTTGCACACAGTTAAATGGTTTCAAGTATTGCTATAAAATACAAATAATTTTCATACCGTTGTACGGTTTCAAATAAGTAATAACAATAACCCTTAGTAAATGACAGAGCAGTTCTATTTGAATTCTAGATGGGAACATAACAGGCACCACTAATTCGAGTCAGAGTGAACCTGGAAGTAATGGCAATTCCCAAAAGGTGCAGGACTGGAACCTCACCATCAGATGCAGTTTATTGTATAACTTGTCGTAACACTAGTTCTAGTTGACACATTGATGGTTCTCTAACAGCTACTACCAATCCAGGTCAGAGTGGAACTGGGAGTAATGGTTATGAAAGGGTACTCCACATTCCCCAAATCTCCAGGACTAGAGCCTCAAAATCAGATGCAGTTTATTGTCATACTCAGCAGTGAGAGAAAGGAGGACCTTCGATCACCAGGCGAATATATCTTAAGTTAAATGGCAAAAATCCAGTTTAGTGGATGTAAAAACCGCAGAGATATTTTACATGAAGTGAGGATGATAAATAAAACTAATTAATCGAAGATCGAATGAAATCGAAAAGTATTTGTGGAAACGCTGACTATTTATAAGTTTGATCAGTAAACATTTTATCATGAATAATGAAAGGCAATTTATTTTCACTCACCCAAAAGATATCACATTAAAACTGCCTAGTATAAATAATGAGAATATCGGAAAATAGTTAATTATCATCAAATCTGTGATACACGGCCATTACAAAAAAATATTGTGCAAACATACAGTGTGATAAAAAATACTGAAACTTATTCTTTAATTTCAAAATTTCGAATTTGAATGAAGCAAGTTCAAAACATTGAAAAGCAGTATGTCAAAGTGAAATCGAAAAGTCGGTATTGCCGACCATATATGGAAAGAAAAGAATTTGTCCCTTGGCCGTGATGCCTGGGGCTGTAAAATACAATAACTGCATCTCTGCAATGGGGTATGATCCCCCCACTCTGCGTTGGTTGGTTGGTTGGTTGGTTGGTTGGTTTTAATAGCGTATCAACCTTTGTAGGTTATTTAATGCCAAATCCATTTTTAAGTAAATAATCACTTCTGTTTAAAACAATTCAGTTTAACATGAGAACACATTTTAATGGTAAAAAAAAATTCTATTTCAAACTATTCAATTTATTCAAACAGTTATATATAACAATTCAGTTTAGTGTAAGTACAGTTTCAATATCAAAAACAGTTCAATTTCAAAAAATTCAGTTTAGCATAAGCACGCAGTTTAAATGTAAGTAGAGATTAATTGTGAAAAATATTTCTCTTTTTAGCAATTCAGTTTAGTCAGGCAGTTATAATTCTACAAACTAAGTTTAGTATGAGTACAGATTTTGTTTCCACACAGTTAAATGTCAAAACAGTTCTATATTAAACAAATCAGTTTAGTGTAAGTAGAGTTTCAATGTCAAAAACAGTTGCATTTCAGATGATTCAGTTTGGCATAAGCACGCAGTTTAAATGTAAGTACGGTTTATTTGTTAAAAACATTTCTATTTCAAGCTATTCAGTTTAGTCAAACAATTCAGTTTAGCATAAGTATGCCATTAGCTCTATTTAACCCATTAATAGGGCCCTATCAGGTGCTACCACTCCGGGCCAGAGTGGACCAGGGAGAAATGGCAATGAAGGGATGCTGCGCATTCCCCAAAGCCCCAGCATTACTGGAACCTCACCATCAGATTATTTAGTGTCATGTCAGGACATTTATTGGGAAGGGGTCTTACCCCTCTGAAGAGGTACAGTCAGTGTATTCTACAGCCCCAGCCGACTGGGCAATCCACTCTGCGAGTGGCCTCGATATGACATTGGTAAATGCGAAGTACCCCTTCATTGTCACTGCTCCCAGTTCCATTCTGATAGGGTCTATGGATGGGTCAAATAGAAACGTTTGATATTTAAACTGTGTACTTATGCTAAACTGAATTGTTTGCAATAGAACTGTTTGATCATTTAATTGTGTGTAAACAAATGACTGGTCTTTAATTAAATTGTTAGTGATACATAGCAATACTGGAAACCATTAGACTGTGTGCGAACAAATGGTAATGAGTAAATAGAATTATTCGTATCAGATATAAATACATGAAACCATTTAATTGCGTCACAAAAATGAGCTCAGACTCGTTTAGAAATGATATCAACAAAATGTGTCAAGAAATCATATATTAGATATTTATGTTTATAAAAAGGATTCAGCATTAAAGAATCTGCAATGGTTGATAGGCCACGAAATTGAAGCAAAGCAAACCAAATTATATGAGCTACAGTGATCTTTTGAGTAGAACAAGTATAGAGATGAATATGATACGAGAACCAATGATAAAAAAAGGCTACATAAAAAAATATATCAAAATAAAAAAAAAACATTGTAATATGAGCTAAGGTAAAAATAGTCCAAAGTAGAAATAAGTGAAAGAAGGTTTAAAAGACAAACATTATGACAGTGACAAGGAAATGATAACTTATTGGTCAATAAAGTCATTAGATTTATCAGTCCCCAAAATTCGGTCTGCATAGTCCAGCAAGACACATAGTGCAACGGATATAGGCGTGTGGATAGAGTGTTTTCAAGTGAAACCATCAAATGGTTGTAGGTTCAATCTTAACTCCAGTTATATAACGAAATATACTTACTATAGGTGTACGTTTAACGGAACTAGAGCAATCAAGCCTCGTGAATTGAATAAAGAGTTCGTTTCGAAGTTCTGTAAAGGCTCTCGAGTTCGACATAAAACACCTAAAAAAAAGCAGAAGGACGTATCGGCTGAAACGTTGATAGTTGTTACGCCGCCATGTTCCCAGCGGGCTTGCAGGGTGCTGTTCGTTCCCGCCAAGTTCACAAGTTAAAGCAGGACACAGTTTGGCTGTGGTTTGCCGACGCTATTTAATTTTAGATATCACTAACTCCCTAGCTGAACCACATTTTAAAGCCACTAGGTGAGTTCTAGGTGAATTTTAAAAATTCAACACAGCTAACTGGCTAGCTTTCCCCTTCAAATACAAGGTCTTTGATAAATACAATACTTCCACAACGAAAAAAAAGAACTCTGAACTGCCGTGTTTGGGTTGACAAGATTAATAACAATATTATTTTATTGAACAAAAAAAAACAAGAAAAAAACAATTCAGGTAAAAGTCAGGAGCGAAAAAGTCTTTGTTCTAAATGGCAGAAGGCGAGAATATTGTCCGTCAGCGGTAGACACGTTCCTCTTTCCTCAGACTTTAGAATTTAATGGTAGAGCTCGTGCTCCAACTCCCAAGTTTATAATTTGGGGAATATTCCCTCTTCTTCTCTTCTCTATCTTATCAGGGCTATTCTCTCCCCATCCCCGTAATTTGTCTTTTATTCACGTCAGCACGAATGCAGCAAGATAAATTTGAATAAATTTAAATTGTATGTTCACTTACTTGGGATTTTGCAGAATTTTTTCTTCCCTCCTTTTTATACTTTCGTTACTATGCTGTCATAACGCGTTGATAGAGATGTGCGTCTTATTTCGGATACGACCAAGATAAATTATTGTCTATTTCCTCGTTGACAAGTCTTTTCTTTGGGTTTTCGTTTAACGAGGCTCACCGTACGTCGGAGTCCGAGTTCATTCAAAGAAGAAGCTTTTTCTTTTCTCTCGGTGTTCTCTTCGCGGCATGACTTTGGAATTTGGCCTTCTTCTGTATCTCAAATTATGTTCTTAGTTTTTCAACGAACAAAAGGCAACTACTTATGTGTCTCACCCTTCGACGAATAAACGGCAACTGCTTAGTTTCCGTTGTTTGCTAATTTACCACGTGTTGGCTTTTTGGCGTTTATACCTCCGCACTAATCATGGTCACAGGTCTGCCTCTCTCTTCTGATGAATACATGGCTAACTGAGAGTGAGGTTTTCTCATGCCCATGTCAGCTTGTACTAATAGGGTTGAAGAGAAACGTCCCTTCCACCTCAAATATTCTGCTTACTACTATAGTCTGCCGATGGCCAGCGCGTCGCTGCTCCCTTTCTCCGTAACTCGTGAATGAATGAGGTAATCATATTTCCTCGTCACAGAGTATAACGATGAAGACAATAATCAGAATACTCTAAATGATAAAGATTAAATGAATTCTTTTAGTTTTTCAAGTGATGATGTCTAAATCCTGAATCTATGTCAATCCTCTAAAGCTTTCGATCAGCAGTCTTGATAATTAACGCTTTGATTTCATTATGATAAAAATCGAGGATCATTACCATTATCATTTTCACTCTTTGTGAGTTTTTCACACCAATTTAAACTTGTGGTCATCACTGAAGTCCGAGTGACAGCAAGTTTCTTCAACATTTCAGGACCCTTCTCAGTATTCTTGTTGATCTCAGCAGTATTCTGGTTTGAAAGGTCCCAATTCTTCCTCGGAATTTTAGTTCCCCTGTCTCCTTTCCAGATTCCTTGGCATTATTTCAAGGGCTACTGTAATTGATATCACTGTTTCTGTTATCCATTTGTTTTTTTTATAAAAAGTTTATTTTATATAATATTGTCCTTCACTAAGAATCCTCAATATATTATTAAATAATTAATATGTGTGTGTATGTGTATATTTAGATCGTAAGAAGTCCACGTTACTACTCTGTCGACGTGGCATAGAATACACTGGCTGTATCTCCTACAGGAGCGTAAGAGCCCCCGTAGTGGGTGCCCTGGCTATGACACTAAACTCCATCTAATACTGAGACTCCAGTTATGGAGATCTGGTTTGTTGGTAGTACCCCTTCCTTACCATTACTCCCAGGTCCACTTGTGATACTACCCCTAGCGGCCGGGCCCGACTTATCAGCTTCTTTAAACCAATACTATTCATGGCCAGTGATTCATCTAGTGGTTTCCGCCGGGGTATCACACATTTCATAACGGCCACATAAAATACAACCGAGAGGGTGGGAGAAAAAGAACAAACGAACAATATGGACTTGGGTCAGTTCCAAGCGTAAGAAAGGGAAGTTTGTGTGACGATTTTTTGCAGCTTTTCGTGCATTTGTAGATTATCGCAGGCGTGTTTTTTGCGTGAAACGTCTACAAAACCACAAGGAATGCTAACTCATCTTTGACTGTCTTCCCTCACTGCCTCCTTCTGCTGACCGTCCTTCCCCTGGACTGCTATATCAATCCCACCGTCCTCCTCTGCTCTCCGTTGTCGACTGCCCTCTCTGGTTTCCTTTGTCAATTGCTCTTCTATCCTTTTTTCTCAGACCTTTCTATCCTCATCCATTTCCGGTCTCGCGGGAGATCTCAAGCTCAAGCCCTTTGTTTGGGCTTTGCGCCAAAACAGACAAAGAGATCGTCTGCTCGGCACCCCCCCCCACATAATGTCACACACTCTCATCAGGAGTGGTTAGAATTCCACCGACGCGAAACTTATTTTATTACCTTTGCGTTAAAAGGTTTTTCGATATAAGGAGAGAGGCACAATCTTTCTCTGCGGACTTTTCCATCTGCCCCCCACCACCACCACCACCACAAGGCCTCGGCGAGCAAGCGAAAATCAACCGTCTTCTTCCGAGCCAGGAACTCAACTCAACTGACTTTTTTCAAATCCCCCCAAATCCTCCGCGCACGCTTCCGGTGCATGACGTCATTCATATCCCCAAGTCCTATCTGGGATTTTCATTTTGACAACTCTGAATGACGCCTCCTCCGCGCGCGCACGCGTGAACACCTGCGCTCATTTTACACCCAACTAACCCATGCGCTAAGCGAAAGGTTCTCAGCCTAACTAAACCGAAAGGCAAGATATATAAAACGAAATCCCTCAGCCATTATATTACTATATGAATATACAATCAAAAGGATTCCTTAACATCTCGGCATGAAATAACACTAGACAGTGTAGCATGCAGTTAAAATCAATAAATAAATCTTGGGTTTTAGTTTAGTTTTGTACAGTCCAAAGTAAATTTATTTAAATGGGACTTATATTTTAATTTAGTTGAGATTTCAGTTGCAAACATTCAACTATCTCTGCCATCAAGCCAACCAGCTGGATGGTTTAGCTTTGACAAAAAAAAAAAAAAAACTAACACAGGAGCGTCCCGTTGATGTATTGGCTAACGAGCTAGAATGTGACATCATAATAAAGTACGAGGGTCATTAAATAAGTTTCCAGACTTTTTCGTATGGGCACTTTTATTGATAATACACACTTGAAACTCTTGTCCCCTTCCAAGTAATCTCCTCCGGCTGCAATGCACTTATTGTACCGTTCCAACAACTTCTGCAAGACCCCATGGAAGTCTTCTTGTGTGAGCATGTCAATAACCTTCGTCACAGCCTCTTCCACCTCCTCAGTTGTCTCATAACGACAGCTTCTGAGCTTAGGGAATAAGTAAAAGTTACAGGGAGCAAGGTCTGGACTATTGGGAGGCTGAGGAACTGTGTTGATGGTCATCTTGGTCAAATAGTCTGTGACAAGGATGGAGTTGTGGACTGGTGCATTGTCCAAATGGAAATGCCACTGACTCGATTTGAAGAGTGCTGGCCACTTCCCTAGGAATCTATTCCTGAACTCCCATAAAGCATCAGCATAGTAACCCTAACCCTAACACTTTGGCCAATCAACTGTGGTGTATCGACTTCCTTACTCCTCCCACACCTCTATTCAACCCTCACAGACTCCCTGCCTTCCTTGAATCTCTTATGCGACTCAAAAACTGATGCTCGATTCATGCAAGACGGCCCAAAAGAAGTCTGAAGCATTCCATACGTTTCTGTGGTATTTATCTCAAGTTTAAAACATTATTCTATTGCATATCGTTCTTCTAAAGTGTCAGATTGCATATTTGAAGTTCTCCAGCTGTGACAATCAGGTTTTAGTAGGGTGTATTCCAATTCCTACTGTAGCTGTTCATTTGATCGAGAAATCATAAAAATTGGTCAGTCATCTCATAACATGTATAGCAATAACATAGTTAATTTTCAAGAGTCTACGACAATTTTAAATGCCCATACGAAAAAAGTCTGGAAACTTATCGTATGGACCTCGTAGTTCGAATCCCAGTCCCACTTTTAAGATCAATTTCGGAAAAACGATGTAAATGTTCTGTTGAGTAATCTATAGGAAAGCCATTGTAGAACCCTTTCAATTTTGCTATCCATGTAATATCAAGAACAACTTAAGCAGCAAACACCTCAAATCAACTGACTTGTTTCACAACTAAAAAAACTTTAAAAATTTACTACAAATCTGCAAAAAATCAAATTTGCAGAAGCAAAAATGTCATTTATGTTTTGGAATGCTCACGCTGCTAAAAACAATTGGATGGAATGTCAGAATGCCCGTTTCATTTGACACTAGAAAAAAAATATGGACCTCGAATCAAATCTATGGACTTGATCAATCTAATTTTAGTCGAACAATACTTTCACACAAAATTGCAAAATTCACAACCACAGAAAGAATTGAAAAAGATATTAACATGAAATCAATAATTGAAAAAAAAAAGAAGATAAACAAAATATCTGAAGACATGTGAGCTATTTAGATTTAAAATGAAACTTAATCATCTGACCTGGAAATCGTCAAAATTTGACAACCTTCATGGTTTATTTAATTCCAAAGTCATCCTTGTAGAAAGACAGTAGCGGTACTACTTAATCTATTGCTGGAGCTATTAGATAGGGGCCGAAAGCTTTCTCAATCTATTGCTGGGTTTATTGGATAGGGGCCCAAAGCTTTCTTAATTTAATTTGTCCAAAAGTGAACGTAATAATGTTCGAACTCGTTTACTACGATGACGTAGTCCAGTACGTTAGCCACTACGCCAAGGAGAACATCCTATCCACAATAGATGTTAACAGACTGAGATAGATAGATAGATAGATAGATGCACACCCATTTTTCCTTGAATAATGGATTATAAAAGATGTTAAGATAAAATGATCTAAACGAGGTATGACAGGTGTAGAAGTTATCATCATGGAAATGAACTTAGCAAGCCAAGTCCAAAACCTAAATGGCACTGTTTCCTTTTCACTTCGCACTAATACCCTTATTATCATCATCATGTCCTGCCGCAGGCACGGATATCTCTGACTCTCTCTCGCCACTTCTCCCTATCGTTCATCGCCTCTGACAGGTTTTCAGGGCCACATCCCGTATCCTCACATAGCTGCTGAATGTACGTTCGTGCTGGTCGTCCTGCTTTTGCGCGGCCATGTGTGGGGATCCATAAGAGTACATCTCTTATGAGTTCATCTCTGCTTCTCCAGCAGTGTCCTGCATGTCTGGTTCGTCTAACTTGAATAGTTTTCGTGATAGGGGGTAGATGGCCGTACAGTTGGTGTCTTGTGGGGTGTTGCTGCCAGGACTTGTTCAGGATTGCACGCAGCTTCCTAGGTAGGTGAATTTGTCTACTAGTTTCAGAGGGGTTCCGTCTAGTGTGGTGATGTCGCCTGTTTGATTATAGCACATATATTCCGTTTTGTGTGCATTGACATGGACGCCAATGCCTGCGGCGGCTCGTTCCAAGCTATGCAGTAGTGTTTCGGCTTGAGTGGGTGTATTTGCCAGTATCGCTAAGTCATCGGCGTAGTTGGCGTCGGTAATTGTTTTTGCAGGATGCCTTCTGTTTCTTTTCTTTGTCAGTTCGAAGCCATTTTCTCTGATTTTATCAATCGATGTTCAAAGCGCGTAATCTAGACAGATAATAAAGAGGTATTGGGCTACCGTGTCTCCTTGTAGTAGTCCTCAAAAACTTATAAATCTACCCCTTGTTCAATTGCAAATATGTGTAAATAGTAGGACTAACTGGGTTCATTAGCCTTGGCAGGTCTAGGGGAAATCTGAATTTGAAAACAACCCTATGTCAGCGTTTGCTACTGATACCATATAACCCAAAAATCGTCATTTTGAAAGGATATAGTTTCTTTGATTCTTTTTTCGATTTCATATCAACTATACGTAATAAGTTACGCAGAGATAGAGATGAAACAATTGATAATATGATAAGAAATTAAATCACCCAAAATATTACATTTTCATCTCTCGACAGATACACTCACATACAAAATACATTATATGTTATGCAATGACCAAGATGAAATAGTTAATCACATAGGTAACTGCATAAACCTGGTAGAAAAAAGAATGCACGTGTCGCCATGTCTGAGTTAAAAAGTTGATCCACAGGAAATTGTGCAAGAGATTAAAATTCGTTCAAACTGAAAAATGATATATGCTCAAGCTAGAATACGTTCGGGAAAAGGAAACACATGCAATTATCGAGGACTTTGATTGGTTTGATTTGGTTTCATTGTTTAATGGCATAGTAACCTTCGTATCTTATTTAATGCCTCCGCTATACTCATAAAAAAACAGCAGTGGTTCTATTTAACCAATTGCTGGGGAATACATTCGAAAGTAAAAGTAACAGCGCGGCAGGAATTCGAACTCACTTAATACGATGTAACAGTCCCGTAAGTAAACCACGATGATTCTCCTCGTAAGACGGTTACTCGGAGTTGTCTGTACATTCTCCAAGTAATGTTCCGTTTGGTTGGTCTTTATGGCATATCAACCATTGTAGGTTATATAATACCAAATCCATTCTATGCAAAAAAAAACCCGGTTCTATTTTGAACAATTCAGTTTAGTATAAGTATAGTTTTTTAGGGAGGTGTAATGGTTATTGTCGTAGGAAATGGACACGGCGACACGAGTTCAAATCCTGGACGAGACGGATTGCATTTCACATAGCACTAATACCCTTCGGAAAGGTATGAATCCAATTATTATTCCTCCAGCTATGGGTAAATAGTAAGACAGACTGGATTCTTCAGCTTTGGTGAGGCAACCAGGAGAAGGAATACTCTGAATTCAAACCTGTTAAACTCCGCTTAAAAATTGACCTTGTGTCATATCCTGCCCGAGCGGAGGGGATGGTAAATATGATATGTATAGTTTTTTTTTTTATTTCACACAGTTAAATGTCAAAACAGTTCTATTTCAAACAATTCAGTTGTGCATAAGTACACAGTTTATACAAACAGTTAAATGTAAACAGTTAATTTCAAACAATTCAGTTTAGCGTGATTAAAGTTTAATTCAATTTGACTCATAAATAAGACCCTATCAAGCGCTTCCACTTCGAGCCAAAGTGAGCTTACGAGCGATAGCAATGAAGGGATACTCCGCATTCCCCAAAGCTCGAACATGACTGAAGTCTCACCATTAGATTGTTTTGTGTCATATCCGGGACACTCATTGTGGGGTAGTTTTACGCTTCTGTAAGGATGCAATCGGTGTATTCTACATCCCCAGCCGCCTGGGCAATCCAACAAATGTGTGGCAGGTTGTTAAATGGTCATATTAGCAGGTAATGATATTTGACCTGACCAAACGCAGAAGGTTATTCTGCTGCGCTGAAATATCGGTAAGGGATTAGAATTTAGTTTTCCTTTTCTTTGATTGGTTTTCTTACAATCTGCTCTACAATTATATCCATACTTTTATTCTCTTATTGGCTGAGTTGTTTGATGTTATCTATATTGCTGACCCCCATACTCTTCCATTCAGCTTTTGATCTCTTCCTTCTTCTCTATATTGTTTCGTATCCCTTGACAATTTAATCTTCGAATTTTGAGTAATATTACATCTTCACATCGTTACGACCACTCTAAAGACATCCATGACGGTAGGAATATTAAATATTGTCTATTGCTGGAGACAGAAAAAAAAAAGAGTTCGATTCATATCTTCAGAAGGGAAGAGTTTGTGTAAACCCAATCTGCTGTACCTAATCTAATATTTTAACTCGAACCAGCAAGGCCATTTCTAACGACTTAAACCACCATACCACCGGTGGCTTCCAAATTAGGACGAACAACCAACAAAGAATATTATTACTTAAAATATTCGGTTTCTTGATCTAATCTTTACTGTTATACTCACAACGTTTCGGCTGATATGTCCTTCGGCTTTCTTTAGTTGTTTCATATCCAACTAGGTAGTCCATACAGAATCTCAAACTGAACTCTTTATTTAATCCACAAAGGTAGACTGTTCCAATTCTTTTAACCATAATCGGGTACAAGTGTGATGTTATAGTAACTATTCCTTGTTATTCTTACTACCTTTTCCTGAGATTGAACCTGCAACCTCCAGATGATTTCACTCTGAGGTACTTTCTAACTGTAACATACCCATACATGAATATGTTAAACGTACATATAATGTTCATAAAATGTTCATATATAACATAAGAATCCCGAAACACAATAAACACTTACGACTTCTTAGTTCAGGTACGAAACTTTTTATTACTTTTGAGTTTAAAGGTTTTTCAACATAAGAAGAGAGATACACCTGACTTTTCCATCTGCCCCAAACCACGTGTGCACTTGCCGCAAGGCCACCGCGAGCAAGCGAAAGTCAACCTCCTTCTTCCGAGGCAAAACTCAACTCACTGACTTTTCTCAAATCTCAGCCCACGCTTCCAGTGCGTGACGTCACTCACAGCCCTGGTCAAATCCTCTATCTGGAATTTTTATTGTGACATCTCTGAATGACACGTCCGCACCTAACTAACCCATGCACTGAGCCGAAAGGTTCTCATCCTAACTAAACCCAAAGGCAAGATATATAAAACGAAATCTCTCGGCTATTATATTACATAACTAAACGCTTCATCCACTGTGCCATGTTTCCCTTACCGGACAAATAATATCAAAGATGATGACCTTTTTGCGTTAACGGACAACGATAATATTGGGTATGTTTGTTGAAGAACAAAACAATTGTTATTCTTTGCTATTGGAGCTAGATTTGATTCCCGTCGATTTCCCCCCCCCCCGGATGTTCATCATGTTTGATGATATTTGATTCAGAGAATAGAAGAAATAGAAGAAAATGTGCTACGCGATCTATATACTTTACCCACTAAACACCTTCCAATTGATTGGTTGGTTTTCATGGTATGTCAACCCGTATAGGGTTATTTTATGCCTAAAGGTTAAGTAATTGCTTTCATATGACATCTATATTGATATTTTTGTGTAGTTATTTCACATGGATTTTTGTACTCAGCTATATGGTATCAAGTAATCTTATCTAATACAAAGAATTGAGGCACAGTTGTACGGTTGGTTGGCTTGTTAGATTTTATGGCATATCAACCCATGTTGGTTATCTAATGCCAAATCCTGTGACACACATACACACACACATATATATACGAGGGGTATTAGACAAGTTTCCAGACTTTTTTGTATGGGCATTTAAAATTGTCTCTTGAAAATTCAGTATGTTATTGCTATACATCTTATGATATGACTGATAAATTTTTATGATTTCAGCATCAAATGAACAGCTACAGCAGCAATTGTATTACACCCTACTAAAGTCCGATTGTCACAGCTGGTGAATTTCAAAAATGCAATCTGACGCTTTAAAAGAACGATATGCAATAAAATTCTGTTTTAAACTTGGAAAAAATGCCACAGAAATGCTTCAGACTATTTTCGACCATCTTGCATGAGTCGAGCATCAGTTTTTGAGTAGCATAAGAGATTCAAGGAGGGCAGGGAGTCTGTGAGGGATAATGAGAGGTGTGGGAGGAGTAAGGAAGTCAATACACCAGAGTTGATTGGCCAAAGGGTTAGGGTTAGGGTTACCATGTTGAGGTTTTATGGGAGTTCAGGAAGAGATTCCTAGGGAAGAGGCCAACACTCTTCAAATCGGGTCAGTGGCATTTCCACCAAGACAATGCCCCAGTCTACAACTCCATCCTTGTCACAGACTATTTGAACAAGAAGGGCATCAACACAGTTCCTCACCGTCCCCATAGTCCAGACCTTCCTCCCTGGGACTTTTGGTCATTCCCTAAGCTCAGAGGCTGTCGTTATGAGAGAATTGAGGAGATGAAACGAAGGTCATTGACACACTCACACAAGAGGACTTCCATGGGGCCTTCCAGAAGTTGTTGGAACGGTAGCACAAGTGCATTGCAGCCGGAGGAGACTACTTGGAAGGGAACTAGAATTTGATGTGTGTACTATCAATAAAAGTACCCAAGCAAAAAAAAAGTCTGGAAACTTATCGTATGCACCTCGTATATATATATATATATATATATATATATATATATATATATATATATATATAAGTGTGTGTGTGTGTGTGTGTGTGTGTGTGTGTGTGTGTGTGTGTGTGTGTGTGTGTGTGTGTGTGTGTGTGTGTGATTTGTTTACGAATAATTGGTAACACTTTTTGACGAGTTCATTTGTTTGCACACATTTAAATTGCTTCAACTATAGCAAATGACTGAACAGTTCTTTTGACCCATAGATGGATACAGTTATATTGTTTAAACTATTCCTTTCTAATACTAATAATTATGAACTTTTAAGTAATTATTCTTATTAAATAATTGACATTTGTTTGCACGAATTTCTATGGTTTCAAATAACTAATAAACATCCTTGAAAACATCGATGACTTTAAGTAACAATTTTTAATCCAAGTAATTTATACAATTATATGATATAAAGTATTCCTACCAAATAGGAATTTTAAAATTAATCCGTAAGAATTACCTCTCTAGTCAAAGTGGACCTAGGAGTAATGGCAATGAAGCGGTACTTCCCCTTTACCAAAGCTACAAAAATAGTGTCTCACCATCAGAAAGATTTTCATATCATTTTTATGTCATACCTATTTGGGGATGTAGGGCACCTTACCACTCTCCCGGCGGTATAGTTCGTATGTTCTGTGCCACACTAACAAGATAGGATAGTTTTGAAGGAAAAAAATTTTGTTAAGATTCACATAAAGCAATAGATATTTTTTGAAAAGATTCGTTTTCTTTTTTAGGTCCACTTTGCATATAGAGTCAATTTTTAAATTGTGAATTGAATTACGTGGTGCCTTCAATAAGTTTCCAGACTTTTTGTACAGGCATATAAAATTGTCATAGACTCTTGAAAATTCAGTATGTTATTGCTATACATCTTATGAGATGACTGACCAAGTTTTATGATTCCAAGTTCAAATGAACGTCAGACTGCTTTTCGACCATCTTGGCGGCGCAATTACCATAACTAGTTGATTTGGCATCAATGTTGTATTTCATCACTACTTAAAATTCATAGCGAAATTAATTATTTTAGTTCGTTTTTGTTTTCTGCTAAAATATCCATCTCTCATTTTTTTTTTATTGGTCTTTCCTTATTTTTTTCTTCTTACGTTTCATTTATCCTGGCCTTATTTTTTCTTTCTTTCTTTCTTTCTTTCTTTCTTTTCTTTTCTTTCTTCTTTTATTCTCTTTCTTTAATTTATTGCTTATTTTCCTCGCCCTATTCTTTTCTTATTACAATTTTTCCTAATGAGTTTTTCTTCGTTCTTTCTTTTTCTTTCTTTCTTTCGTTTTCTCCCTATTTTTTCTTTCTTTATCTTAATCTATTACTTATTCCTTTAGAACTCTTCTTCCATTTTTCTTCTTTTATCTTTTCTCATTGCTTTTTTCTTTCTTTCTTTCTTACTTTTTCTTTAAATTTCTTACTTATTTCTTCATATTTTCTTTCTCCTTTCTTTTACAACTTTTTACCCTCAGCCTTTTTCTCCTTCCTTCTTTTTTGTCTTCTTTTTTTCGTCTATCTCTTGATTTCTATTTTTCTTCTAATTTTTCTTATTTTTCTTCTTTCTACTTTTTTTCCTCCTTTTTTTAAATTCAATATTTATTCATCTCTCCTACTTTTCTTTCTTCTTTCTCTTTTATCTTTTTTCACGTGCTTTTTCTTCTTTCTTTATTTTTTCTTTCTGTTTCTATTTATTCTATTTTTATTGTTTATTCTTGTAATATTTTTCTTTCAGCTTTTCCATTATAGTTTTCATTCTTTTTCTTCTTTCTTTTTTTACTTCTTTCTTTCTATAATTCATTATTTTTCTTTTATTTCTTTTCTTCTTTTTTCTTTCACTTTTTTCTAATGCTTTTTTCTTTTTTTTTTCTTCTGTTTCTTTCTCTTTTTCTTTTATTCTTTTTTTCTTTTCATTTATTATTCGTTCATATAGTTCTTTTCTTTATTTTCTAATGTTTTGTATAATTTTTGCTTTTTATTTTTGTCTTTGTTTTTTTCTTTCTTTCTTTTATCCTTTTTCCTCTTTCTCTTTTTTCTTTTTTTCTTTTCTTTATTTTTTTCTTTCGGTTTGATTTATTAGATATTCTTCTGGTTGTTTTCTTCTTTCTCTCATCTTTTCCCGAACACATTTCTTTCTTTCCTTCTTTCTTTTTTTCTTTCTATCAATTTGTTACTCATTCTCTTCGTATTTTTCTTGCTTTTTTCTTTCTTTGTCATTTCTTTTTAAGATAAGAGCTTTTCTCCCGCAGAAAAATATTCACACACATAATCTTTCATAGTTAATTAAAATTCATCTTGAAATTAATCCTCTCTCTCTCTCTCTCTCTCTCTCTCTCTCTCTCTCTCAGTTTATTTTATTCCCTTCTCCCATATCTTTCTCTAGCGAGAAAGATTAGATCTTTTTAAAATCTTCGTCTTGTTGCTGCAATCAAAAGTCAGTTCCCTAATTGGGTGCCAATTAAAACCTTTTATTTATACCGTGCAATCCGATAGTCTAATTATGAATTAATTCAAGCGTACATTTTTATGAATAGATGCAACTAGAATGACGGTTATCAGTGGAGAAACCGAAATCTACTCAAAAGATGAAATTTTGTTTAACACAGTTTATGCTCACTTCGAACTAAATCCGTGTGTGGTAAATTCATCGTGCTGTTAATTCATCGCCAGTAAATTCATCGAATAATAATGTTTCGGTCGTAAATCCATTGTATGGTAAATTTATTACAGGTAAAATGTTCCTGGTTATATGTAAGTTGATTAAATCCTTATTGAAATTAATTTAATTTGAAAAAATTCAAAACCATTCATAAGAAACTAAAAAGTATCATCTTGTTTTTCTTTTTTCGTGGACCACTTGTGTCTAACGGACATTAACAAGAAAGGTAAAAGGCTGGCGTGATTAATTTACCACGTTTGCAGGATTAAATAGTGCCTTATTAATCACCATCGCATCATCGACTCTTTCTTTATTCCTATATTCCAGGATATATTACTTAATGATTTAATGTCATGGTTTTAAAAGAATGTTTAGCTCTCGTAGTAGAAAAAGAAGGTCCTATTAGATAATGGAGGACTCCCAGTGGCACATATGGTGAGATAAATTAATTCATCTGATGTTATTAAAAAATAGCGGAGTGGTCAGAGATTAGTAGTATATTTTTAGTATTAACGTCTGATACCAGAATAAAGTAATTAAGTATTACGACTACCTTTGTCGTCGTAGTAGTTTTACATTGTGTGTATTTTTTAATTCTTCTAAGTGTTGAACCGTATCCAGTAAATTCATGGCAGCAGATTTATCGTATGAAAAGTTTATCGAGTGATAAATTCAATGTTGGTAAACTCAACATCAGTGAATAAATCGTACAGTAAGTTCATCGCATGGTGAATTTATTGCTGTAAATTATTCGTGGCAAATTTCAAAATGTAATCATTGCCTTTAAGGACTTAATAAAACTGCATAAGGTTTAGGGCTAAGGAAAGCCTATTTTATAAGAACTATAAATCTGATACGATAAATTTACTTACAATAATTTACCATGCGATGAATTTATCAATGATGATTTTAACGGGATTAATTTTCCTGGAATCTGTGGGGAATGAATGATAAATGATAACAATAAAGTACTAAAATAAAGTTGAAATAAAAAAAAGGCAAAATATAATAAATACAAAAGAAATAATAATCTCCCAGGAGGCCTCTGACGTGAAGAAGAATCTGAGCGTGCTCAAAATAAAAAGAGGCTCCTTGGCACGAAAAAAAAAAAACACAAGGAAAAAGAACTTAGGTCTCAGTTAGGAAGACAGCGCTTTTTGCTCGTGGAGGTTTTCTCCTTCAAGATTTAGCTGCGTACTTCCGCAGAAGTAAAATTGCGTTTTAATAGTTTTATTCGTCTGTTTTGCTCTCCATGCTTCGTTCATTCTCTTTTAGCTAACGCAACCAGCAAAAGAAAACACGTATGAGGAGCTTGAAAGAAGAAATAACCAACCACTAACTATTAACACCCACAAAACCCTAACGACATAAATCCAAATTTTACTAAAAGGAAGAGTTCCCTGCAGAAATTAAGCGTCGATGATTAGTTTTTTAAAATTGAAAACCACTTTAAAAGTAAGCAAAAGTACAGTGCGGCGTGAAAATTACGGATTTTATTCAGAAAAAAATCATCTTTTTATTGTTCTCTCACCATTCAGTAATATTGTAAAGTAAATGTGTGGGGGTTCAAACCTGTTAAATTCCGCTTAAAAATTAACCTTGAGTCACATCCTGGTCTTGTGGAGGGGTTGAATAAATACATAAGTTTGCATGTCATACTAAGCAAATATGACGCTAAATTCTACTCTGACCTTAAGAGATCGACATCTCGGTCATTGTCCTCTGTAGAAGGCTGTTACGTAGAATGTGTATCGCCGAGGGTAGCCTGTCATTTGACACACCACAAAATAAATCCCAGTCAATTTCGGGCGTATGAGAAACAAACAAATAATGTGGATGCTAATTCGAGGTTGGACTGGTCTCAGACGTCGGTAAGGGGTTGCCGATTGACTTTCACATACACCACCAAGTTCTTTGTCCTGCTACCCCCTCATATCACGGAGGAATGAACTTCTAGGTTAGATAATATTAACTGTAGACAGATTTCCAAATCCTCTTGTAATATTTAAGGAGGCAATAAGACGTTTAGCGAGAATTAATGAAAGTGGTATGAAGCCGAGACAAGATACATGTCAAAAGAAGTCAAATCAACAGAGGAAAGATCACAATCAAAACATTTCAACTCAAGGGTGCATTTAAAATATAACAAAATTTTAATACGCGACGATCAAACAAATAATACTGAGATTTAAGAAACAGTTCTTTTTTTCTCTCTCATCTTTTTAAAATACCAGCAATATTAAGCCCACAGGAAAACGACAAACAAAAATGTCTCTCAACAGTCCTTTTTCTTCTTTCTCTTTTTTCTCTTTCTTTTCTCTTACTTGAGTAAAAGTGTCTAAAACGCCGGACTGAGGTGTGTAGCAATGTTCATTCAATAATTTTGACTATTGGTGAAATAGAACATTTACAGTTTTTTTAACGCATACAACTTTCCAATATTTAAAATTTGGAGGAGGAAAACGGTTTGAGCTGTACTTATCTTTGACGGGTGTTCAATTTTCAGATTTTCACTCTTTTTACGGGAGAGCTATCTTCGCCCGGAGCTGGCTGATCTCAGCAATCTTGTTGCGACACTGGATTTGTCCAAACTGAAGATTCTCCTTCAAATTTCTCTAACGCATGTCGGCCTTTTTGGTACGAGGATTCTGTCGACCAACTATTCGACTTTTTCTCTTCCTCCACCTCGCCAAATCACGCCACCCGATTGACCTTGACTTCTTTAGTTTAAACAGACTAAAGTGCAAAGGGTACAGATAGCTTACCCTTTCTCTCCCCCACCACTTTAACGGTCGGTCCCTGTTATCCGATCTTTCTTAATGCCTATTGATTCAAATAACGAGGGGTAAGGGTTTTGACCTCCCATTCACTCTCTTTCTATATATAGTATACCACGTCACACAAAATTTATAAATTAGGAAGAACGACGAATGTTGACCCAGTGGGAGGATCTTATATATCAATTATTCTTAGCTTTTTTCTCTAATGGACCAAGGAGTACTGGCAACGAATGCAGGCTCCACCAACATCCATCCACACCAGAGGTCTAGAAATGGTGCCTCATCACTCAATACAGTTTACTGTAATACTCAGAACACCTCTTTTTGTGTGCGCGCGTGTGTGAGGGGGCCTAACCCCCTGAAAGGAATACTGTCGATGTATACTTGGCCCCCGCCGAGAGGGCTAAAAATTGAAGAAAACTGACGTGAATACTTTGCATCACACAAAAAATAATTACCAGGATATCTTTTCAAATAAATGGCGAGCCAAATGTTTTGCAATATTTTGGTACGCACAATTTTTGACGTGTATATCTCGTGATTAAAACACTTCATGCCGTGGATAAAGGTATCTAATGTGGTTGGCAGTATTGCAGTAGTTAGTGCGCTGATACGTTGTGCATTTCTTCACTCCGTATGTGATTTGGAAGTCGCACAGATGAACGTGCAACATAGCTTAATTCAGGAATTTATGTTTTATAGATACGAACAAAGTAAGTAAGTAAGTTGGCGAACGTAGTCGAGGGCGACCAGAAGGCTCCCTTTTCAATAGCTACTACACCGAGGTGTAGGGGAGGGCTCTACTCCATTCCTTGAATTGCTCCACTTTACCCTCGATACGTACCTTATATTGCTGTGTGTTAAGCAAGGAGGTATCAAGTACCATTTTAAAAGTCTTTGGTATGATGCGACGTTTGATTGAACCCAGGTCTCCCGGACCATTGGGGAACACTCTACCCACTAGACCAATGAGGCCATAGCAGTTGATGTGGTAAACTAGATCTGGCACGAAGCTACAAGTTTGAGGCCCCCAGTGAGAATCGAACTCACTACTCAATTGTAAGACATGGTAGACAAGACTGTTAAGCACATCACAAAAAAATCACCAAACGTTCCTAATAGTTTTTTTTTACTCAGATTTGACACAAGATATATATTTTTCAGGCCCTCAGTGAGGATTGAACTCACTACTCAATAGAAATTGATGCGGTAGACTAGATTGCAAAGCTTTACATCAATGGAGGGAACGCATGATTCTTAACAGCTGCTGTTTACTAAAATTGGTTTGGATCATCACAAAACAAGATGCATGGGACACCCCAGAGTGAATTGAACAAAATGTCCAAGTTTGGTACATGGCTGAAAGCATAAAGGACCAAGTGAGAATCATTAATAGATTTGCGACATTGACTCGTTAAACATTAAACTCGGGATATTTGTCTCTGCCTCCCACCAGACAGGAGTTGACACAAGGTCAATGGCCCGAAGGTTGGCTTAAAGTGGGGATTAGGGGAGGGGAAGGTCGGGCACATTAAACTAGGATACAGTAAGGCAATAGTTATATTATGAGGATGAGTCAAATGTTTTCCAATATTTTTGTGGTATATGCTAGTTAGCGGCGCGTATATCGTGTAAACGAAGCAGATCTAGCTGTGGGAAGTACCTGTTTTGATGGGTAGTGAGTTGGTAGTTTGTGCACTGACACGTTGTGCATTGCTTCATCTCGAGTATAATTTGAAAGCTTATTTAATTTATGTTTTATGAGTTCGAACGGGACAATAACTTGGCAGAAGCAAGTAAAAATATTTTGGGCTCTAACAACCCAATTGACTACGATTTTTAAAATAATACATTTTTCAACTTCATATTGTACAGTTTTTGATACCGGTCCAGAAAGACATCAGCAAAAAGTTGGCGAAATTTTTCTGTGATCGCGTATCTGATTTTTTTTTCTTTCTTGGTATAAACAGCATCACCTCATCTTCATCTCTTCATTTTGTCTCTACCAATTTTCTTCGAGACGCCTGCAACACTACAAAAGAATATATCGATTCGATCAGTTCGTTCAATAGTAAACATTTCAAATAAGTCATAAACTGTCACAAGCTTCGGTAAACTTTACTCTTGAATTCACTTGGATGGCAACTTTCCATTGCAACTTGGCCGTTATCGATTTAACACCGCGTTGCGTCATAATCGCCATTTCATAAGTGAATTCAAATCCAGTGAGGCACATTTTCTGATGTTTAATACTTCATTCTGTCAAAGATCAACATTAAAGTAAATAGTCATTTTTTAGACACAAAAATTGACATATTTTTAAATCTTAAACTTTAAAGTGTATTTTGGAATAATCTATTATAACATTCATGTAATATCTATATATTGCCCTAGATTACTCATCATATGATAATACTGCTCCTAACAATAACAATGGAATTAGCTCATTTAGATGACATTCAGTTTTCTTCTTTTTTTTTTTTTTTTGAGGGGTAGCAGTGAGTAAACTAATAACAGATAAAAAAAACAAACATTTTTCTTTAATAGCTGAATATTCGGGCTTCATCAAATATTTCTCAAACAAACTAAATTAAATTATTCAAATAAATGGTGTTATTTTCTCCAAGCCATACAGAGGAAAATATAATAAAAAGCCCAATATTTAAGAGAAATTATGAATTCATTGACAAAAAATCAAAACATTAATCTGAATAATTTAATCTAGTTTGTTTATTATGGAACCCGAATGTTCAGCTTTGAAGAAAAATGATTTGCGTCTTTGTTATTAGTCAATTTACTGCGAAATGAAAAAAATATAAAACTCAAAGTGAAACATCCTTTAACAATACTGATTTCATAATGCTAGTCGTAGTATTTCGTTATGTTCGTGGTTCCTGAAAACTCACGACTTTAATACTTCCAGACTGACAAGATACCCAAAAAAAAGGTATCCTGCATCCGGGGGTGAGTCTTCAGTTTTGTAGTCAACTTCTTTGCCATTACTTCCTGTTATATTTCGAGTGGTACTGTGAAGGTTATATCGAGGAGTCAATGTCTTTGCCTGTTTTGAATGATTGCAAAGATATATTTTTACACCATATATAATTGGGGACCATATTTATTAATCTGAATTCGGTGGAAAATAATCCAACAAAGAGTGACTTTCCGTAAAACTCAGCAGCCAATGTTTGCATGTAATTGTAACCTAGTAAAAGTCACATCGAAGCGAGATTTTTTTAGAGCACGTTATCTAATTTTGAAAATAAAACTATGTCCAGTTAGGAGACGCTTGTAGTCTAATTGATATCATCGTAGGAAATGGGCACAGCGAACCGAATTCAAATCCGGACCTGGCTCTTTCTATTTTACATAACGCTACACCTTTGAGAAAGGCATGGATCCAATTATTCTCCTTCCATTTTTTGAGTAAAAAGGACATACTGGGTTCTTTAAAATTATTATGGCAACTGTTTTAAGAGAATGAAAAACACTAAACCACCAGTTAAACACAGCAAAAAAATTTGCCTTGTGTCACATCCTGCTCATGGGAGAGTGGTTCGTAAATTCATTAAAAGATTCCCGTACTATTTACAACGGAATAAGTTTTGGTTCTATATTAGTACGAAATGACATTTTTTTTTAGATTTTCCAAGTTCTCGAGATAAGGAGGATGACGGCAGAACACAAATTAGAGTACTTCTTCCTTGAATGTATCAATATAATCATTGATTCCTGTTTCTATGGGTTAATGAGTCTGTCCAGTAAAGGACGAAATTTGCTCTATTCTGACAATCCGTCAAATTATCGAAGGAGTACAGAAAAAAAATTGGAGGCAACACTACTGTTCGTAGATTTCTCTAAGGCATCCAATTCTATACAAAAAGGAACGCTAAAGCAAATACCACTTGCTTACGGTCTCCCTAAAGAAACTTTACAAACACATGAATGCAATGGTTTGCTCACCGAATAGAAGTACCGAATTCTTCGACATTATCGCTGGTGTCTTCCCAGGAGATACAGTAGCGCTATATATGTTTATCATCACCGAAGATTACGTACTTTAAAGATCAATAGATTTAAAAAAATGGTTTCACATTAAAAAATACAAGAAGCAGACGATATCCAGCAGAAACAATAACTAAAGCAGACTACGCAGATGATCTAACGCTTCTCGCAAATGTACCTGCCCAAGCCAATTCCCTACAGCGTAGTCTGGAGCAACCAGCCGAAGGTAATTGCCTCTATGTGAATGCAAATAAAACAGAGTCTGTGTGTTTTATACAAAAAAGGAACCATCGCTCCAAGTGGAAAGACTATAGAATCAGTAGACCAGTTCACATACTTCTGCAGCAACATCTCATCCACTGAAAAGGATGTCAATATACCCCAAGTGAAGGTGTGAACAGCAATTGACATCTTAATGATCATATATAAATCTGATTTATCCGATAAGATTAACCAACGGGATTTCTTCCAAGCTGTAGCTGTCTCAGTTCTACTCTATGGCTGCACCACATGGACGTGATTAAAACGCATAAAGAAAAAGCTTGATGGGAACTACACAAGAATGCTGCGTGTTGTTTTTAACAAATCCTCAAACCTCATCCCAACAAACAGCAGCTATATTGCCACCTATCTCCCATCTCTCAAACAATTCAAGTTGGACAAACAAGACATACAAGGCACTGCTGAAAAAGGAAGAATGAACACATAAGCGACGTTTCTTATGGATTACTAAATATAGACGTAACAGTATTGGCTGACCAGCAAAGACTTATAAGCATCAGCTCTGTGCGGACACTGGACTCTCCCAAGAGGACTTCTAGACTGCATTCAGTTTCTCTTTACATACTGTTTTGTGGGTTATGATTAGACGGGTGACCAAATTTGTTGGTCCTTCTGCGAAGGGCGTTCTTCGTTATCATTTATAATTATTTACTTGGCTATAAATTAGTTTTGTCATTTGTTCATTATTCTATTTATTGTTTTCTCGTGATTTATTAGCATGTTATTTCATTCCTTATGAGTTTTTCATACAAGCGCCAGATAATGGTCTTTTACTAGAATCTGCATGACTTCAAGTCACCTGAGGTTTCCAGGACTCTCCTCGGCATTCTAGCTGATCTTAGCAATGTTGTGTTTGTATGGTCTTCATTCTTCTTCTTATTTCCGATCTCGCCAATCTTTTACCCAGTCTCATGAGGATTGTTCCCGGCATGCAGACAATTATTAGTATCAACGGTACCTTCATGGTCCACAGGTTTCTTTCAGATCGGAAAGATTCAAGTGTTCGTATATATTTTGTCTTTCTTGAACTTTCGCTCAGTGGTCCACTGAAAAGCAAAAACTACTTTTAATTCTTGTTAACTAAGACTAGGTCTGGCCTTCTAGTTGGGTCTAGGGAATTTATTTGTATCTTAAATTCTCTAAGAGTTTTATGTCTCGCTTTCTTAGACGGATTCTTGTTTTTGCATATGCTATTTGATAGGATCAAATTTGCACAGTTTCTTGTGAATTACATTTTCCACCCAGTCGAGCATAGTTTTGTGCTTCTTGAACTGAAACTTCATTATCACATGCAGTTTAGTGTTAATTACAGGATACTCACTTTTGGGGGTTGAGGGTCTGCAAGGGATTCATTCAACGTATTGTAAAGCCCACCCACTGGATTAGTTTTAAAGAGTACCCCAGTGGCAGGGCTAGTTTATAAAAGGGAACCCTAGCGGCAGGGCTAGTTCATTAAGAGTACGCCACCAACAGGGCTAGTTTATAAAGAGTACCCCACTGACAGGACTAGTTTATAAAGATACAAAAAAATTGATTAAATATTGTTCAAACTGCAGAAACCAGAATATTATGTTATTTATGTGTAAGAAAGTACCCGAATTAACTGAATTCATTGGAAATTAAAAATATTGTGGAAATTCCGAATCACCATCCTATTTAAGACTAAACAATTGTAGATATAGAATCAAATCAATAGACTATAACAAACTACTCTCTATAGAACAACATTTTCTCCTGACTGACAATTACATCACCAGAGATATACAGTTTATTTACTTGTACTTGTATCGGTTTTCATCCTGGTCAGGTTGAACCGGCTTCCTCCTGAGCAAGTACAGCATCTCGAACCATCACAGCCCACGTTCGCCGATCCTGAGTCAGGTCACACGAAATGGCAAGCCAATCGCGATTCCATCGCCGAAGACTAACTACTTGGGGACCTGATAGTGCTGCAAGGTCATTCCTTGATTTTGTTGGTCCGCGTCTTCAGCTGCCCATCGACACGTTTTCGCCAGTTAGGACGAGAAGTGGGGAGAAGTACATCGCAGATAAACTCTCCCTCTGGGCGTCGAGCTGCGTGTCCGAACTATCGGAGACGGCGCTGGAGCAGGACGAGTGGAAGAGGACGGAGGTTCAGGCGACGACGTAGAGTAGTTGTGGGCACACGATCAATTCGGTGGCATCGTAGAATGTAACGAAGGCAATTGTTGTCGAACACTTCAAGCTTTCGTAGGTCAACCGCTATAAGTGGCCACGTTTCGCAGCCATAGTTGAGGATCGTCCGGAAAATGGCTTGATAGATGCGCCCATTCGTAGCCGTGGATATATCTCGTCGCCCCCATAGTGACCGCTTGAAACGCATGAATGCGGACCTTGCAGCTCCTATACGGCGTTCCACCCCAGCAGCACCCTGCCCCGATGGCATTATTGTTGAACCGATATAGACAAAAGACTGCACGTCCACATATTATAGATAATGTTAAAAAGATAGATAATGTTAAAAAGTATTTCATAGCATCACAATATATTGATAAACTGATATTGATAAAAAAAATGTTAATACTAACAGTTGGACAGTTGGTCATTTAGCTTTTATGGAGACTGTGCCTGAAGTTAGTCGATAAAGCTATTTTCTTGTACAGTAAAAACTAACAAGGAACACTAACATATGAGTGACTACTTATAATTTCTTTTGAGAGCAACCAACAAGCATTGAATGAACACTCAGAAGTGAAACTGCCAATAGCAGTCTTTGTCTCTTTACATTCCTTTAACAGAAAATATATATGTGTGTGTGTGTGTGTGTGCGTTTATGTGTGTGTGTGTATGTATGTGTGTGTGTGTGTGATTGGTTGGGCATCTGTATCGATTACGAATATTAAATAAAGTCAAATGATTGATGAAAACACAGATGAATTTTCATTCTAATGAAATCCAGCCACACTTTTTTGGATACACCGATATATATATGTACATACTTAAACGATATATATGTATATACTTATATGGAATGATGGGTAAACTGTCGTTTGAATTAGGCAAATATATAAATAACCCTGACATTTCAATTCATCTGATATATCTAGCAAAACTCTATTTTATTTAAAGGAATAGCCATTAGCTTCAACCGCGGCCTCCAGGCGATTTCGGAATCTCCTGCCAGACTTTCCGAATGTCTCCAGTTTTAAATTCATAAATGCTGCTGTTATCCTAGCGTTCTGTTCATCCATAGTGTCACACGGAGTTTTGTTGTTCTCTCGCTCGTTTATACTCCACACATATCTATTGAGGGTATTGTAATTTGGGGTGCTTGGCAGCTAGATGTTAGGGGTGATATGGTCGCAGAGATTTTCTGACAGCCAAGACCAGCTTCTGTAGCATTCGTGCATAGTTCTAGGATTTAGGTCTCCATGTTGAGTCTGAGACTATGAGAAGATGAATGGGGGAAAAATGTCAGGCTTTTTAGCACCCTAAACACAATGATGAGGACTGGGTGTTTGGTTTTCGTCAATATTGGTATATTTTGTGAAGACAGATCAAACTTACGGATGTTCAGTCAGTGAACTCCCTGATCTTAGAAGAAAATTCTCTCATCTGAAAAAAACAAATCGTGTTCGATTGGAAGGAAAATTTAATTTTGCATCATGATATTTTCTTTTGTCTTACATGGCATGTGAAAAAAGTGGCCCTTTCTGATCTATGCGAAATACCAAATGTCTTTTTTCACTACCTACCTGATAAGAAAGCCAGATACTCCCATATTTCTGATTATGGACGTCATTGACTTGTTAGAATAGTTGTCAATGATGGTGTGGATCTTAACAAATTTTGGAGTTCTTTTCTAATCAAAACGATGATATTAAGGCTTCCAAGCTGCTGTAATTGGTAATCTCCTTTAGACTCATCGAACTATATTTGAATCTTCATTGACTCACAAACACTCTGAAATCTTCGTATTGAAGCTTCAAGCAACATCACTAAGGAGTGCAGCATGCCTTTTCCAAATTCGTGGATGACGGAATTACGTCATTGTGCTGCTTTACTTAGACACAGAGTCAAAAGAACTCTACCTGGCTTTACAAATTAGAAAGCCGGAAACAAAACGATAGATAGATAGATAGATCGAAATTTCTATAAAATAAATACAAGCAGCAAAGTAACAATAATGAACTAAGTAAACTCACAAAACATTTCCAAAGTTTCTGTTGTATTATCTAAAAGAAAATTTTCCATGACAAATGCGGTCAAGGAAGGCCTAATAACTTATTGGTTCTGCGACGTTGTCTTTCTTTTCTTTTTTTCTTTTTTATAACGTGGACTTTATGTCTATTCTTAAAGAATGAAGTAGTTTTGCTGATGCTTTCCTGCCATTGTCTTCTATTGGCCGTCTGGGATGACCACTACTGATGATCGATTTCACAGGAAGTGGGCGATTTTTAATTAGCTTTTTTCTATCTCGTTTACGACGCTTTTGTGACACAATGGCCGTCGAGCAATTCTTCTCAAAAAGCAATGCAATGTTTGGGGTTGCAATCTTTGAAATATATATATATATATATATATATATATAATGTTGTTAGGTATATTTATAAAGTGAACTCAATATCCTTAAGAGAATATACGATCACAAAGTCACCAAGGACAGTTTATTCTATGTTTACGCCACTCTAACATATATATATATATATATATATATATATATATATATATATATATATATATATACGGGGATCATTAAATAGGTTTCAAGACATTTTTCGTATGGGCACTTTCATTGATAGTACACACATGAAACTCTAGTCCCCTTCGAGGTACTCTCCTCCGGCTGCAATGCACTTGTACCGTTCCAATAACTTCTGGAAGGTCCCATGGACGTTCTCTTGTGTGAGTGTTTCAATAACCTTCGTCACAGCCTCTTTCATCTACTTATTTGTCTCATAACGACAGCTTCTGAGCTTAGAGAATAACTAAAAGTCACAGGGAGCAAGGTCTAGACTATAGAGAGGGTGAGAAACTGTCTTGATGCCAATCTTCGTCAAATAGTCTGGGACAAGGATGGAGTTGTGAACTGGTGCATTGTCCTGGTGGAAATGCCACTGACCCGATTTGAAAAGTGCTGGCCTTTTCCCTATGAATCTCTCCCAGAACTTCCTTAAAGCCTCAACATAGTAACCCTAAACCTTTGGACAATCAACCCAGGGGTATTAACTTCCTTACTCCTCCGACACCTCTCATTATCCCTCACAGACTCTGTGCCCTCCTTGTATCTCTTATGCCACTCAAAAACTGATGCAAGATGGTCGAAAAGTAGTCTGAAGTACTCCATACGTTTCTGTGGCATCATTTTTTCCAAGTTTAAAACACAATTTTATTGTATATCGTTCTTCTAAAGTGTCAGATTGCATTTTTGAAATTCACCAGCTATGACAATCAGGTTTTAGTAGGGCGTATTCTAATTGCTTCTGTAGCTGTTGATTTGAAGCTGAAATCATAAAAATTAGTCAGTCATCTCATAAGATGTATAGCAATAACATACTGAATTTTCAAATGTCTACGCCAATTTTAAAATCCTGTACAAAAAAAAGTCTGGAAACTTATAGAATTCAACACGTATATATATATATATATATATATATATATATATATAGTGTTTTGGAAAAAATCTGTATTATTTCGTAATTCAATTACATGACAAATTTTGTTTCAAATGATTTCAAATTTTAATACCATCTGTTGAAATAACTATAAATTTCATGTTTAATTGTCTATTTTAATGATGCATAGAAATGCCATTCATTGAAAAAGAAAAGACGTTTCAGCATTAACATGAAACTTTCTACTTACAATGTTAAAATATGTATAAATTTAAGCAAGAATTGGTCAAGTTCTTAAGAAATAGTAATTTTTTTCTGTAACAGCCTTTATTACACAAATGCTATCGATTTTTTAAAAACTCATATGTATATAAAAAATATTTAGAGAAATTCGCTGATTTTTAATTTCTGGACTGCTTTCAGTTCTACATCATCATCTACAGAATATGATGATTTCAGAAGATTTGTTTTCAAAAATAATAAGCCAGAAAAATATAGAAAGTAACCCAATAATGCGTCGAGTCCATGAATATAACGGAGGTTGTTATATATATATATATATATATATATATATATATATATATATATATATATATGGAGGGTGTGTGTATTTATAGTATTTCCATTATATCTAATTACTTACAGAGTCAGTTTTCTCATCTGATATCCACATACAAAATGATTCATTACACAATAATACACAGTCTTATCAATCTGCTTCGAATGTTAAAGTCTATGTAAGAAATTTTAACTTAAGTAGTCTCAATCCGACACAAAATTAATCAATCAATTCAACATTTTCTATTGAACTGAAAACGTTTAGTCCTCATGACGGCTTTTGTACTTTTAGTCAAATTTCATTTGGTCTTCGCTTTTTGTTTATGCTGCTTTTACCTATATATATATATATATATATATATATATATATATATATATATATATGTATATATATATATGATTTTTCTTGGTTTTTTGTTCTGTTTTGATTTTTAGTTTTGTTTTTGTCTGGTTCATCCGGGTTACATTAGTTTTTTTTTAATACATTTTCTCAAATTTTTTATAAATTTTATTTTACTGTTTAGTGTTTAAATGCCTGAATTTTACTGACGGCTGCAGCCATTTTTCTTGCTTTTTTTATATGTCATTTTCTCTCTCTCTCTCTCTCTCTCTCTCTCTCTCTCTCTCTCTCTCTCTCTCTCTCTCTCTCTCTCTCTCTCTCTCTCTCTCCGTGTGTGTGTGTGTGTTTTACATTCAAATTTGATTCTTGATATCTGTATGCAAATGGCATATTTAAAGAAGAAGAAGCAAGAGAAAGATATTAAGAAAGAAAAAAAAAGAAAAAAAGAAAGAAAGGATTTTTAACACTTTTTTTTTGTTATTTTGTTTATTTCTCTTTTTCTTGTTTTTGTTTTCTTTCTGCTGACTTTTTCTTACATTTTATATTCTCTCTTTTTTTCTTTTTTAATCCATTTTTAATGTCTATCACAGTATTATCTCTCTTTCTACTGATTTTCTTATTCTTTTAGTCTCTCTAAATTTTATCTCTCTCAGTCTTTCTTTCTGTCACTTTTCTATCCTTTTTCATTCAATAATTCTTTCTTATTGTTTTAACTTTTTCTTTTGCTTCTTTCTTTCTATAGTCAATCAGTTCTTGTTTATTTT